>VYZX01020064.1:0-14985 GCA_013401335.1 Brachypteracias leptosomus
TAAAGAGACCCAGCTCTTTCAGCTTGCCCAAGTGTAAAGACAAGTTCTTTTCCCTTCTGCTTTCAATAAAGACTGTACTCTCCTTCATGTTACATACTTTACATCACATCTACTTTCTTAAGGCAGACAATATGGTTCTATACAGAGGGAGGTCAAAAGAATCACCAGGGCAAAACCCAGTATGGGCAGGCAAGGGACGAAAGAGCTCCTCCAAGAGCCCCACATCACCAGCTAGTAGACTTGACCAAGAATGCAAGAAGAATGTATGTAACTAATAATAAAAATGACAGTGCTTATATCGATGATAACCCTCTGTGATAGTGCTGGGCCTTAAAAACCCCAGGCGTCTGTTTCCAATTCTTCTACTTTCTCCTCCTTAAACATCTTTCTCCTTTGGGATATCTTACTGCTAGCTCAGCTTTGGACATCAACTTTATAGGGAAAGCATGCAAGGCATCAGTAACCTTGGCAAGTAATCTCTGATCTCTTTAACAGCCTGTCTTAGTTCTGTCATTCCCTTGCTACATTATAATTTCCTTACTAGCTAATTCTTCAAAAGGCTCAGATCTCAAGGGAAAGAAGTTCCTCTTGCTCTCCAAGACAGCTTTCATGCTTCTTTACTCAGATCTTATCCCTGTACACAAAGCCAGAGTTCTAAAGTCATCTCTGACCCTGAACTGACTGCCTTTCCCATATGCTCACTTCTGACTATAAGCTCTCCTGGCACTAGCAAGGGGAAGTTGTCGGAATCCACCTTCCTTTTGGTTGCACTGCTGAAGTCCATATTCATGCCTATAATCATTCCTAATTAACTGAAATTCTCTCTTTCACGGTCTAACAAAGTCCTCACGTTTAAACATCATGGAGTGTAGAATGCCAGTGTTCTTCCAATGTTGTGCTCTAGAAAGTTAAGCCATTTACCCTTCCCTCAACCTCTACCTGTATGTTTCTAAATTCCTCACAGTGAAGAATCCAGTGCTCTTGTTTGTCTGGTTTTATGGCATTCTCTTATTTACCTGGTTTTACACCATTCCCTTAGGGTCAAAGAATCTTTGCTTGGCTAATGCTGGTGTAATGCAGGAGAGATACCTGAAGCCCAGCGCTTGTTTCTGAACAATCTGCATGGTCTCCTGAACTACCTCTGACATTCTCAGCTTGTTTGGCTTCCTCATCACTCCTCCCCCTACCAGTCTTTGCCTCTATTTTCTCCATGGTTGGAGGCCCTCTCTTTCATTTCTGTTTCTTTTTCTGTCTTGAACTCTGTCAGCTCTGAGCCACTTTCTCTCTTTAAATATCACTACAAGACTTTTAGTTCTTTAGCTGACAGATGACTCACTGCAAAGCAATTTTCTGTACTTTCTATGAAGAAGGCTGTGTAAAAATAAATTTGCTGTATTGTAATTGAACACCACAGCATGTTAAAGACACACCAAATGTCACCTCGTACCCACAGTGTGGAATGTTTTGCACGCATGGTATTTGAGCTAAATATCTTTATGCATGACTTGGACATATGGGATGTGGGAAAAATAATGTCTGTGTCGTCCTGTAGGAATAAAATATCAGAACTGAAGGCAGATATGAATGGTGAAAGATGCTATAAACAAAACATCAATGTTTCATCTGAAGATCTAATTTGGATTTTCATGGGAATATTTGTGTTATAATAGGTGAATTTCACTGTAAACATGGATACATTGTTCCATAAAATTTCTGAGCCCCCTGTTACCCTGAACCACACTGTTTAGCTAATAAAGCTACTCTAATCTGTGCTCTCAGCAAAGTGGCCCAATGTGCTCTTTAAGCATCCAAGAATCACTAAATCTCAGCAAAACTACAGCATCTTGTGCACCTAAGCATCCTCAATTGGTTGGAAGCCACTTGAAAAAAATGGTGCAGAAGGCAGAACTGTGCTTAAGATAATTGTTATTTTGAGTCAAATCCAAAAGTTTGCTTAACCTTGGTAGCTCAGGACAGCAGAAGGTCTGAAGAGACCAGAGTGAAACGGTCAAAAGGTGGAATGAAGGTAGTCTTCCTGTGTGTATGCTATTAAGATAAACACCCAATTGAAAGGAAATCAGAACTATGCTGAGCTTCCTTCAATACAGAACACAAATCAACCACAAGATTTTACCTAATTCTCTTAAACTGGAAGTTCTCATCATTTTTCACCCCACATTTTATTATCTCTTTAGTACCTACTGTTCCATCTGTGGGAGCTACTAGTGATTCAACATCAGGAACAGATGAAATCAGAAATTTAAAAAATGCAAAGCAGTGCACACAAAAGGGATTAATTAGAACAACTTGCTGCTAGGGCTAGAGAGAACTGTTATCAGCTCAGGAAAAAACAAATCAAAAGCCAGACCTGTGTATCAGTACAGAAAGCTCAATGAAAATATTTGCTCAGTGGGTATCAGTGATCAAAACAGCAAACACCTTGTTTGCATACATAAGAAAGAGGATGGAAAAATAACAGGAAAAATATTCCAAAGCTATTATACAAATCTGTTGTCCTCTTCAAGCTTGTAGTGCTGTGCTTCTTAGCATAATCCCAGAACAGTAAGACTTTGGCAGACAAGAGGAGTTATCAGAGAAAGAAACTCCAGAAAGATTTGTATGATTTGACTTGAAAGAAAGAGCAATAAAATAGGATCTGTTTCTGCTTTCTTATGCAAGAACAAGGTGAAATCTAATTAATCTGAGCAGTTTCACAAGCAAATAAAGAAAGTAAATACTTGTTTTACAAATGGTGTAGTTAGCTTATTGAATTCACAAGTGTGTAGTATGCACAGGAGCCAAGAGCTTAATGGGATTCAAGAACTGGTTGTTTATACAGCGAGCAAGGCTACCTGACTATAACAGCTTTGCTGAAACATAAATAGGAGTTGTACAAGAACTGTAAACCATAATGTTTAGGTGACAGCCCATACAATGCTTTTAACAAATGATGTGTTCACTGGGATTCACTTCCTACAACTTCAGCTGTCTGAAAAGTAAATACCTGGTACATACTTAGACCTGTGCTCCCCCTGATAAACCAAGAGACACTAGTGTCTTCAGAAAGCAGTTTACCTCCTCCTAAACCAGCTGGGATGGAAATGCAGCCTGAAGGTCTTCATCTCTCTCTCTCCCCTTCCATTAACTACATAGGAAATGTAGACAATGAATTTGGACTAGATGCTTGCAACAACTCAGAAGAATTAGTCTTATAAAAATTAACAGGGTGGAGGAAGGTGCTTCTTAACATGAAGAATCATCAGACCGATTTTTACTAATTAACAAAATCTGCTGGTTTTGAAAGAAAAACTTTTTGACCGATTCTTTATAATTCAAACCAGTAAGGAGGCCTGATAAAATTTCAGTAGATATGAATTTGGTTCCAATACTTTTTCCCACTGGCTGAAGAGGTTTGTTACATCAAAGTATCATAAATATAACAAAAGCAGGGAGTATAGGCTACCCAAGCAATCTCAGTAAGGTGTTGAATTCATACTGAAGCAATGCTGACAGGAATATCAGCTTTTGGACCACATTAACTATAGCCACAACTGCTGCTACAGCTTGTCCTAATTCCACAAGTGCCGTCTCCTGTTCCTTAATGGCCTGTCACCTCTCTCCCTCCTAAGACCCATCTCTGCTTCACAAGTGGCTTAATTTATCACATAATCCAATTATCCAGAAACAATTGTCTTTAACCTGTTTAGTTTGGACTTGGTGCCCTCTCAGACTGAGCTTCCAGACAGAATGCCCATATATATCTTTCAGCCACAGTCATAAATTTCATAAGCATTTCTTTCAGCCTTAATAAGAATGCCCTCCTCAGGAATCATTCAGAGTTAAAAATAAGTGTTTTCTCTCTCTTTCTTTTTTTCTATGAATTATTTTTAGTCTAGATTACTTTCCTGATGCAGTTTACCGTGCAGCTGCACTGTCACACACCAGCCTGATTGACAGTGATATGGAAGTGGGAATGAGCAGCCTGAAAGAGAGTCAGCACCAAAAAAGTAATCTCTTAACAGCCTCTCTCTCTGAAACGTGAAAAAATTTTCTCCATGCAAACTGCATGTTTCCTTAACAGGACAGAAAACAGACTTAAAATTAAACAGAGAACTCAGTTTATAGATACTGGTTATTGAATTTTGATAATGATAAGTCAGCACATCCAATTTCTATCTTCAGGGAAAAATAGAAAGTAATAAAAATAATGATTTCTGTCAAGACTCCAAATAAGCATGCTTTTATTTATTGACTTTACTTATCATCAGGGCAGCTGAAGACACAAAGAGATTAAATACAAAGCTTAACACAGGTTAACAGCAATAGCTGACTGTTCCTCCCATCCAGACTAACCATCAGCAGGACCACATTGCTGGAACTCTGTGATGGAAAAAATGAGCGTCCTCATGTTTATCTGTTCCCGAACCTCTGTTCCTTCAGACAATGGCATATGGAAACACTCAGGGAATTAATCATGTAAGACAATTAAAAAAGGAAGGTTATTTACTTAGGTGTCTGCAAGTCTAAGGTACACACTGAAGTTTGGCTTAATTATCTGAAGATAAGCTGATGATACTGGGGATTCTTAAAAATCAGGTCCTTAAATATTATTAGAACAACACATTAAAAAAAAAAAAAAGAAAAGTGAAAAGTGATAAAGCAGATTGAGGAAAAGACAGTTCAAGAATATCCTCTGTGCTTTAGAAATCTCCTCTGTCACATGCTGATCATGACTCAAGCACGCAGCTGGCTCTCCTGCTCAAGCACCACGTCCCGCAGCAGGCAGTCCGGATGCTGTTCATGCTAATTTTGTTCTTTTGCTCAGATGAAGCAGGACATGTACCTCTCCTGATTTTCCATCCAGTTTAAATGCTTCTCCCTGATACACTGGATGGGTTTTCCATGGTGCACCAAGGTGTTAGTGCAATTTAATTTTGGTTTAGGATCTTGCAAGGGGAAAAAATGTTTATTTTTAGTGCCAATTAAGGTATCAGCAGCTATGATTTGGCCAAGAGTGAAAAGCTATGGCTAATGAATGCAATAAAATGTAACAGTTCATTAGAATAAAAACAATACTGAAAAGATCTCAGGAGCACAAGACGATGTTAGTATTTTTAGACTTTTTTTTTTTTCTTTTGGAAATTGTCTTAAATAATCATTTGAAATCAGAAAAAAAACACTTTAAAGGATTTAATAATCTACAACACTTTTGATGTTGGAGAAAATTGCTAAAGACTGGAAGCTGTTTAGGATAGGGACCATCTTTTGTTTGTTCATTCATACCATGTTTGTGTACTCACAAATGAAGAATTCATATAAAACTGGCAAATGTTGCGTATACGCTGTCTACCACAACAGAGTACTAGCTCTTGGATTTAAAGCAAATCCAATTAACAGCAACGGCAATAATAAGTAAAGGCAGATATCACAGTCTGCAACAGTCTTCAATCCTCAACGTTTATCTGACTATATACAGATGAATTTCTCTTACTCATAAGTTATCTCAAACTCCTGCCATAAGAGGAGCAGTACTTGTTCACAGAAAACATCTAATAACCGGTATCAAACAGCAGCCATACATGGCATTCAAGATAAGGTGAACTTTGGATTTATATGGTGGTATAATGATATTCCTTCTTTTGTACTTTTTATCCTAATAATTGCCATAATTTTATTTTCCGCCGAGTGCTCAAATATTGTTTTCAAAGAGTTACTTATTATACTGTAAAATCTTCTGCTTGGCAACAGCCAGCTCTGAGACCGCCATTTTTGCAGGTGAATTTTGGCTAGTTATACTTCCCTAAGTGCATCACTTGACAACAATCTAGAATATGTTCCATCTGCCATTTTTGACAAATCACTAAATCTGAGATTATGTTTCACTCAGCTCTTGCACTTAGTTCAGTCAATATCTGTGCAGCCATCAGGAAACCTTCTGACTTCACTGTTCGCTCTTTTTACTTGACCATCTATCAAACACGAGCCTCCAGTTGTGACCTCCCTGTTTTGAGATATATATACTGCTGTATTCTCTCCATCTATTTATCTATCCTGGGACTTTGTCTTTCAAACTATGCCTATGTGCCCTCTTTGGTGCCGGGTTTTATCAAAAACTTTGTCAAAATTCAAGGAAACCACATCAGCTGTAGCACCCTTATCCACATATTTCCTGGCTCTTCAAAGAATCCCAAGAAATGCGCAGAATTCCTCTTTGCAAACCTCATGTTGATCTTTCAGATATAGATCACAGGTTTTCAGTCATTCACAGATCTTGTTTTGCATTATAATTTGAGCTGACCTGCCAAGGGCAGAACACCAGAATTACAGGCTTGCAGTTCCTTGGATGCTTTAAGAATTGTTTTAAAAAAAACTTGCATCCTGCTACCCAGACTCAAAGCCTCTGAAAACAAGGCAATCTGAAAAGCAAGTGGTTATGCATCACTATCAGTAATGTGAGCTATTTTCTTCCTTGAATCCTTTCAGAAATTTTCGGTGAATAAAATCTGGTACTGGCCATTTTATTTTACCATTTATTTCATTTCATGCCCATAAAATTACTTCAATTCCACATATCCTTTGAGAAAGCTCAAGAAGGAGTGTCCCAGCCTGGGATGCTCCATAGTTTTTTCCACAGATAATATCAATGCAAAGAATTTATTTAACTTCTCTGAAACAGGCCTCTCTAAGTATTCCTTCTACACTATGATCATTGGCTCAAAAGACTGGCAGGTGCACTGCTCTGGATGCATCAGAAGTAAGACCTATTACCAGTTTTAATTCTTTGTACCATTTGCTCAAATATGCCTTAATCTGTCTTATCATGTCTTCACATTTAAAGTGTTTAAAACATCATTTGGGTGTGAACTCAGCTTTTTAAAGGCCACCTACTTCTTTCTAACAACTTCCTTTACTCTGTTGTCTAGCTCTGCTGTCTTCCTTTTGCTTTTTCTCAAGCCTTTCATGACAGGTGGTGGGCGCTGGCCTTGAATATCACATATGGTGTCCTTAAGTAGCTTCCACACCACCTTGTACAACTTCCTTCTCTTAGCTGACCTTTTTTAGGTTCTTTTCAGTAAGGATCTTTGGTTTTTGTTTAGTGTCCCTTCTTGAAGTGGATCGCAACTGCTGTGGGTTTTTTTGTGGTGGTGGTGTTTCAGCAGGATGTTGTTATTGCAACCTGCCTCTTGTGAACGAAATGCCACCCAGGACGAAGTCAAGAGTCACGCTTCCTCTCACAGCTCCACCAACCAATGCCTTGGTTATTGACAGCATCTGAAAACTGAGACTTTTCACAACATCCTGATGTGACAGTCACATCATCTGAACAGGCAGATCACATTACTACTCTCTCTGCTGCTTCTCTGATCTCTCATCATACAGCAAACAAGCGTTCGCAGTCCCAGATGAATGCACAATGAAAACAGGCTCTACGCTTGCTCTGCTTTCTGATATGTGCGCTCGGTCCACACACATTGATCTAAGGTATCCAGGAGATATCTGAAACTATTCCAATAAATAAATCAATGTTGACAATAATGTTTCGGGCCTCCCGTCACTTTATGCAAAAAGGTATGCTTGATGAAGCTCCTAAGTTTTCTTAAATAACAGCTTTTCTGATACAAATTCTCTACTGTTCAACGACTTAATTTTTAAATGAAAGCAAATATTTTCACCTTTTATTCATGATTCTAATTATTTTTAAAATTTCAAGCTCACTGTCCTCATTTTCTGGGGTGATGTGCAAACAATCCAGGTCAATCACCACTGTATCACACAGCGCTTCCTAAATGAGCTCACTGTGCTTCCCAAAGACACTGGGACACATTATTATGTTGACTCAGGGAGGGAAATAAAATAAACTCATGGAGCTGAAAGTACTCATAGACATCAAGAAGATTTAATGACAATCAGTAACTGTTTCGAAGGCTAATAAACCAGAAACACATGAGGACCCTAAACCTGCCTATGGAGTTTCTACAGTTTAACAGCCACAAAGACTAACTGCTGCTAAATACAGAAATCTTCTTAGTCTGGCTAATAAGATTACATCTTTGTATTTGAACACAAAGCATCACCATGAATTGGAGGGGGAGAGTTATAACATTTGTATGAAAAAATTGGAAACATTTTAAACATCTGATGATACATTTATCCATTTACAAAATTTGTTCTTTTTTCTTTTAATTTTGTAGGACATAAATATACGATCAGAATTTTTCTTTAAAGTCTTTTTTTTTCCCCCAGAGCTGGTGTTCAACCAATGCTTAAAGAATCCAAAGCTCTCCCTTTGCTCAGAAAAACAACAGAAATGATAAGAAAAGCAGCAATCTTAAAATCCTGTTCAGCATTTAAAGTGTTCTTTCCAAATATACCAGCTAAAATAGCATAAAGTGTAAGAAGTTATTTAGACTACAAGATCACAGACTATTAAATGATAAGCAACCTAATGGAAAACTGTTATCTAGTTTTTCCCAGTGATAAAACAGTATCAAAGAGCAGATCTAACCTTAAAGCACAATCTTTTGTACAAAAGAGCTATCTAAAAGTACACAGATACTGACAGAGCAAAATGAAGATACTCGGCCACAAAACCCAGCCTCAATTTATCAACTTCAGTTATCAAGTATTTAAATGTGATACCTCAATTCAATTTTTGCAGTATTTCACAACATTTCTTAAGGTTTTACATGGCAATAACCAATCATATTTAACACCACATATGAAAGAGCTGCCACAACCACAATTTATTACATGGTTCTTTCAGTAAATCCTATTTCAAAACACTTTGAAAAGGAAAGTCTGTAAGAATGCAAACCTTCCAAGTGTTTTATTTTAAACTATTTCCTTTATCCATTTATCTTTGCCTCTTGACTCTGATTTGAATTAAATTTAATTACACAGCTTCTAAGTAGCTTTGTAAAAACGGAGATGTTTTAGGGTCTGGGTTCAGCTTATTTTTATTAATCACATTCTAAATAAATTAAGTTTCAAAGAATAGCTGAAAACATCAATGTAAGTAATTTCTTAATGATCAAGTGCTCGATGTCAAGCTAATTGTACATATAAATATGCAGACACCATAGGGAAGATGCTGAAGGCCTGTGTAAGCTGGTGATCAGCCAACCTGTAATAGGTGGGAATCTGGTGCCACAGTCTCATGTAGGTTGTTCTTGATGCACGCTGCGCTGCAGCAGGGCCCTGCCCTGGCCAGAGCTGTGAGGTCAGGCTGCTCAAACCCTTTTTTCCCCACAGTGAACTCTCCCAAACAGCTTTAAAATAAGAAAGCTAGGTTTTATTAGAACAGACACAGAAGAGGTGATTTTTCTGGGGAGAAAACTCCAGATAAGGAAGATCAGAACAATACACAACCGTATCTCCACCTTGTCTACTGTGTCCTGGTAAAATCAACCCTCTTTGCTTAGGCTTGCTGTCAGTCCAGCACGTCAGCAACTTCCAGAGTTGCAGAGAAGTATGCACAGTGCCCTTTGGGTCTCCAGGGAAGGTCCCTCTGAAGCCTGGCTTCCTGCTGTTCTCAGCGGACATCTGGTCTCTGCTATACATAGGGCTTACTCCTTGGCCACCATCATTCCTCTGCAATCTGTCTGTCCTTCACATTCTAGAAAGTTATTCTCTCTCAGCAAATGTCTCCTCATCTCCTAACGGCTTCATCCTGGCTTCTCTCCTGGGCAGCTACAGTTTTTCAAGGAATGAAACATGATGGTATGTGACAATTGTGATTATTCATAATAAAATTAAAAAAACCCAATGAAAACAATCCCCCCAAAAAACCAACCCAATTGATATCATCTGCTACACAAACAAATGTTTGAGAGTGACTGAAGTAATATTGTCACATGTTCTCAACAGAGCTCAGGTACCACGCATATTCTATTTTCCTAGGGATTGATCTCCCTATACCTCATCTGCTTTATCCTATTAGATCACCTATTTCTAGGCATAGCAAAATGTTACTGGGATAACATAGATCACTCAATCTTTATCATGTCCAGGATTTCTTGTGCTGCTTCCCAAAAGCAAAGCACTTAAAATGGCAATGTGAGCACAATGTCTTGCCTGTTCAGCTTAGTAAAGTGTCAAGTTCTTTTAGTTCCCATTTAATTTGGTGAAAACTAGGAGTCGCTTTGCATCTCACTGAAGCATAGTATTTGTGCTTGAAAATGAGAGACTTTCCTACTGTTCTTCAGTTACATGACATGATCTGTGAAATAACCCTGCTATGACAAGGGCAAACGTGTTCAATGTTGACATTCTATTTCATACAAATTTTAAAGTCTGTCATCTGCTTGCAAAACAGTTTTTTTCCATCACATGTCGCACCCCCAATCTAGATTAGTGCTAATGCTTTTGCTTCTTTTCCTTTACTTTGTGCACTGCCTGACACCTCTATAAATGGAAAGTTTGATTTTTCTTTTCCATGTCATAGAACTTCAGGTATCAATAGCTGTAAGTCATGGATTACACATAATATACTATGGCTATGCATTTTCCTTTCCCTTCTTTGATATATCTACACTTAGATGTTCATTACTAACTGAATCTTTCATAGGCTTATGTGAACTGGCTAATGTATACATATATATGTATTAATCCCATTGGGAGGAAGGTAAATCCCCTCACTGGTATAAATTGCCATTGCTTTTCCAAAGGGAAAGGGAAGGAATAAAAGGGTTCTCCTGATGAGAACTTAAGCTGCCACAAGCATCTGACTTGAACCTAACCATTTACTGTTGGGCAGGATGTTCTCCCCAAATGAAATACCCAACAGCAGATAAGAAATCTATGAGAGGGACGAAGGAATAAATTCAGGTCTACTAAGTCCCTCTCTAGGGCTTAATGTTTCCTTTGTACATCTTGCACAATCTAGACAACGGACCTGGGCAAAGAAATCGTAACACAAGTCATTTGGCAACTCTGGCATGAGAGGCTTCTGTACTGCTGTGTCACTGAATGTAGCCTGGGGACAGACTACCATTTATTGTTAGCATCTCAAGCTGTACTGGATGATGTCACATGCCATTGACTAAGTAATTAGTATCAGAAACTTTAACAAGTGCACACAAAGACTCCCTCAAAACTCCTTCTGTCCTCCTATTTTGGTTCCCTCTAGAAGTAATTAGAGATAGAGTGCAAAATTGTTGCTTCCCTTTATGTCTGTAATTCAATGTTATTCTTTCCAGTTTAGAATGAAAAACATAGTGCTTCCCATTTATGGAACTGGAGTATCTCTACACTATTCCAATAGTGATATACTCAGAACTTTGTCAAACCTTTAGCACAACTTGAGTAAGATACTCAGCTTGAAGTCAATCACACTGCTCTTCTGGAGTAGGGAAAAGGTTACAAAATCACATTACTTGATATAGTATCCTCCTGCATTGGATTTCTGCTATGCTTCAATCTGAATCTTTTCAAAAGCTGGAAACTAATTCAGTGATATAACTTTATTCCCCCTCACAAAGACTTTGCTTCTGGTCTCTCTCAGCTGACTTATGCTTGTTGCCAAAGGGGTATGCAGGCTTCCCAGACTTAAGCTGCAGAAATTGCTTCCACCAATACTTAGGGCAGCCAAGTCATATCTGATTTTTCCCAAGATAGCCACTATACCACAGAAAGATTTCTGGCACTAAAGGAATATTATATTTTTATATTCAGAGCCTGATGTCATCTCACACAATTTTGTTTGAATAAGAACACGTAAAAACAGTTTTATTCATTTTAGTTGTATAGAACAAAAGAGAGCCTGCTTGTAAGCTCCAGTTACAAGATTGTCCCCTACATTATTAAGCCAATTGCATAAAGTAAAGGTGCTGGATTTTGATGCAAGGAACATTAGTCTGAGAACAATTTTTCAATTTAAGTGTTAACAGTTTTCTTAACTCTAATTAATTAACAAGTGCAACTCTGGTGAAAAAAAACCTCATTGCAAATGCAAGTGTTTTGCCGGAGTCAAAGTCTATAGCTTCATTTGGCCTTTTCTTTTTCACCTTCAGAACATACAAATTTTACAGCTGATTAGACAATGCAGGATGGCTAAGTAGTTATCATAAATTTGAAAAGATCTGTGTGCTTCTGTAATAATTATATATCTTACATAACTGTGGCTGTTTCTATTTGTACAAACTATCCAAGTGCTTTCACACAATACTACCATTACTTGTCCTCTCTATGTGGACAAGAGGCCACACTGTACAGGTTTCTGTCTTCTCAAACAATTGGCAGTTCCTGTGTTCACAGTACTTTTTTTCATTCTGGAATACTAAGGAGTTCACAGAAGTCTTGCAGCAAGTGACATGACCAGCAAGCTGCAGCAATGGCTTTAGGTTCTCTGGAGATAACGGCCAGAGCACCGACCTCTGTGAAAGCAGGACTAGGAATGGAGGCCATCTGAATGGAGATAGTAGGTGCCTGGCTCGGTGGTGTTGGCTACTTCTCTGGCTGAGCAACATCAAGAGAGACTGAAGCCTAAATTTTCTAACTTGCTCATCCTTTGAAGGACATACATGCTAATCACGACTTCACACAAGATCCACTTTTTCTACTGTCTTATACTGTAGTAGGTAGAGAGAATTTCCACTGTGCTAACAAGTATGGTAACACAAAAAGCTAGCAGATATTCATGAGAAAACAGACTGCAAACAGCTCAAAATAATTCAGGGCTTTCCATTTACTCAGCTTTTAAAATAAGCATTTCACTGCAAGCAAGTTTAAATGTATGGAATTACTATCATTAAAAGAGAAGATATAAGAAAGGGAAGTAAAAAATTCTTATAAATACATTTGAACTACCAGACACATAATACACAATGAAAGTTTATACAGCTTGTAATATAACTGCTAGAGGCATTTCACTTTAATACACACACACATATTTTTAACCTAGAATGTATTTAATGAAACAAAAATGCCAGAGTTGGAGTGAAAAGGAAAAGCACTGTAGATGATCACTACAGAACACATTCAAGTAATTTCACAATTTAGTTTTTACTTAGATATTCTGCATGTGTGCAGCAACACCTCTAAAGCTTTTGCTGAAGTTCTCTATGCATGCATATGGTTTTGCATTAAATGAAGTGTGATGTTTATTTTCAAATGCAAACATTTCTGATTATTAGTGGATGCTGTATACCGTTATAATATCTAGACATATGTCAAATAAAATAATGTAACAGAATTTTTTTCTTGGAAAAAGTAATTTCTTAACTTGACTTAAACATACATCTAAATTCCATGCAATCACTAAAACATTCTACAATCTGCTTGAAAGTTGGAACACAGATACACGTGTATGTATGCAATACATATGAAGTAAGGAAACACTGTATATTGTATTTGATAATACGTTTCATTCTTCCTTGCTATAGCCTTCTTCCCTTTCAGAGAAAAAAAAATCTCTACCCAAAGCTGCATAATACGTAGCATGAAAGGGTCCACCCATCAGTACTATATTCAAGATTACGGTAGCAACTTCAGCTGACTTCAGAACTGACTATGAGTACTTACTTCATCAGGCACCTGAGGCCTTAAAACATATTTAAGAATCACTGAAGAGCAAAAAAAAAAAAAGGGGCACCAGGAAATGTGGTGGAGGGAAAGGGAGGAAAAAGTCCAAAATAAACACAAAAAAGCCCCAAAATCACTGAGTTAGTAATGGAGGTAAATGTGAGATTTCCATTGGCAAATGCTACAGAGGAGATGCCAAGAAAATGTGGCATTTTTTTCAGGAGAAAAGCTGGCCAAAAAGGAACAAGATTAAATCTGGATCCTGAGATGAAAGTGGAAGAGCTGTATCACTGTTGTAAGTAATACTTTAAGTCTTCCCATTTATCCTAAGGCTGTGTATTTCCATCTCTTAAGCGAGCTGTAAGAAGCACAAATTACCATTTCTCTCGTCTCCAGTGTTCACCTATATACCAAATAAAGAAGGACGGAACAAAGAGTCAATCAATTCTTTTCTCTGGCAGAAGATGGGAAGGATGGACATTATGTTCTTTTCAGTAAAAATACTGGAGTTCAGCTAAGGTTATTTACTTGAGATCTATAAGCTACTGTAACATTCACTCCCTTTGCTGTGGTCACATAAAACAAGACAGGCTCCTCCAAATGCTAAGTCTGATCCTAGCTAGACTTTGTTATGCTATAATATCACTGGTTGCCTCACCCTTCTAATTATAGGAGCAGTTTAGTAGGGTATTCTCATAGGCTTCAGTGAAGAGGTGGAATCAAATCAGGTCTTTGCACAGCTCTGTTCTATCATAGCAGCTCAGGGTATGAGGTGTTACAGAGCTGGGGAACATCTCTGGAGCCTGCAGCAGTTGCTGCCTCTCTCTGCTGGTCCATCAACACTGTCTTGGTTTCAATCACATTCCTATATGCGTATTTTTGTTCATGTATTTATATGTTTGGACTTCCGCAACAGAATCTTTACCACTTTACATAGCCTGTGATATAAAAAGTGCATTGATCTGAGCACTCAGCAAAGTCAAGTTTTCTGGGGAATGACTCTTAATAAAGGTGTACATTTAATTCAGTTACCTTGTCTTTAAACCCAACACAAGTGTTTATTGAAACAGCACCTAAAGACATTTGAGCCTACTGTATCAGCATCAGTACAGATGATGGGCAGAGATATAAAGACACCAGGGAACAGCTAAGACTGAAACCAGAAAACAGATTAAAAAGTTTACGGAAAAATAACCTAAATTTGTTAATTAAGTGAAAAAGAATGAAGGCTTTTTAGTATATTGAATGAAAACTGTAAAAGAATAGGTGCTACACTTGAGCACCAAGAACTACTTAAGACATTTCCACTTTATTTGCTGCTTCATCTAGAATGCTACATGAGTAACAACAGGTATAATTACAGAATCACAGAATGGTGGGGGTTGGAAGGGACCTCTGTAGATCATCCAGTCCAACCCCTCTGATAAAGCAGGTCCACCTAGAGCAGGTTACACAGGAATGCAT
>VYZX01020065.1:0-11273 GCA_013401335.1 Brachypteracias leptosomus
GGTAAACCCACCACAGCCACAAATAGAATTAATATATTTGAATACACAGTTAGTTGGTGAATAACTCACTAGCACGTTTGTATAAATTTTGCATATGGTGATTAGCAACCTACTGGAGGGTAATTATTGATTATATTTGAGGTATGCTATTAAATCCACAAGACACTTGCGAATATATAGGAACATAACATTTGTAAGTTGTATCTATAGTGTTTCCCTATGATTTTTATAATTTTTATGACCTCCTTTGCTGGACACAGCTCTATTGCTTCCTGTTAATGATCTATAGCATTATTTGTATATACCTTAGCTCTGGAGCCAGCAAAGTTACACAGTGAAGCAGGTTCCCTTAAGCTGGCAATGAGTGACAGTGATGGGAGGCCCACTTCTGTAAATGCAAAAAGTAACACATTCTGAGAAATCTTTCCCCTCACAAAAACTTGATTATGTCTGACTACTGCTTGTCTATCTGTAAAAGTACCTTAGGAATTTAGCTTCAATGTCTATGTTGGGCTGTTTTCTCAGCTGGTGAAATTAATGAGTCTTTTCAAAACTACAGAAGAGCTATCAGAGGCTGAATTTCTGCAGCACATACAAGGAAGTAAGCCCAAGTACAAACCCAGTTATCAATGAGGTTGTGGCCAAATCTTAGGATGTGTTATACTGCAGGAGAACTGTACTCTCTAGAGGAAGCATAGAAGTGAAGTATAAAGTCCAGCTAAGCTCATTACCTCTTTGGCGCTTCTGGGAGTCAGCTATACCAGCTGTAAAACTGAGGCACAGATACTTTGACCAATATCAGTGCTGAACAATTAAAGAACAAGAATTCTGATGAAAGCCATTAAATTTTAAGCATATAGTTTGAAAGTTGGAATAGGATTAGTCAGGTAGATTACCAAGGAATCATTAATGGAAAAGTTATTTTCCTGAAATAACATCCACATACAGGAAAATTTAAAATACTTCAGAAAGCTAGGGCATTTTGAAACTAAGAGAGAATATCCATGTGTCTAAAACATAAACTATGGATCTTGTGAATATTTAATAAATCAGAAAGAGATCTGTTTTTCTAACTGGATCAGATCTGTTTTAAAAGTCCAAGACATTCATGTATATGGTCAGACTTGTGGCTAGTTACATTAACCAAACTTTTCAAATCTTGTTGCAGTGCAATATTTTGGTCACATCACTGTAAGCTTTAGTATCAATATAAAATATCATGAAGACATAATTAAACTTTACTTAAAAGAAATGCACAGGCATTTTCAGAACTAGAAACTTTGTCAGGACATTGTAACATTCTGTATTATATTTTAAAAGTATATTTGCATAAGTTTTTAACTGTGATGGCCAGCAAAAAATTTAATTTAAATAAAACAAATTCTGTATGCCTTTGGAAATCAGATTAATTATCTAAATCTGTTTAGAAGCTGAGTGCCATCCAGTCAAAATGCGCAAGAGATGAATATAATCTCTAGCAAAATAAAAACCGTAGCAAAACAAAAAGAAAAGTATTCCCTCAGTGGTGACTTAGAAGTGCTCTCACACATATTAGATTATACAGTAAACTAGCAATCAGATCACAAAACTATGGTTGTTAGCTGATTGAAAATTTAAAAAATTTGGAATACTTTATAATTTTTCACACCTAAATTGTAATTGATACATGAATGAGTCATCTTATTCTCATTCTTGGTTTGGGTGATATTTGTGATGAAAGATCTTCGTCAGACCAAATATGGAAGAATGTGGCATATGTGTCTTCTAAATAAATAGGTATCATCTTCTAAATAAATAGATATCATTTAAAAAAAAAAAAACTGGGTCTATTTACCTTTCAAATTCAACTGGTCCTTGGCCATCTGTTGCTTATAACACTGATTTTTATTCCTTTTGGCATCATACCTGCTAAAGTCAGTTCCTATTAATGTTGGAGATGATGCATAAAGAATAAAAAATGTGTTTGCGTTTCAGAAGAAGGAATACAGTATTAAACCAGCAGATACCTAAACTCACCTAAAGAAACTCCATCTTGTCTGTGCTTCATGGGCCTTTGAAGAGGCATAACTGAATCAGGGTAGGAGGGGACAGCAGGTGTTTATTTTGAAGGTAAATATACTATTATGCAGCTCATGGCCCAATGATCCATATGCCAGTATACAAAGACTTGGGACAGCTGTGATGTACTGTGACAAACAGCAAAGTGACATGCTGACTGATCTGTGAGCCCAGTGGAGAAGACAGTCAATACCAGTAAAATTCATGAAGTGTTTCTTTCTGCCATTGATGCATATCGGAGGGCTTAATGTCATTAGCCAAGCTGTAATGCAGCATCTGCCACTTCCACAAACCCATCAGTGACACCCATGGATAAGATGGCATTTGGTTTATGCAGCTGATGACAAATCGATCAGTTGTTTCTCAGCAATCACCAGTTGTTTCTCAGCTATCTTGCAAAGACAAACAAATGTGCGTTCACACAGTAGTAGGCTCTTATCCTTGCACATTCATATTTGAATGTCAAGCTTCTGTTCATCAATCACTGGCTTATGCAGCAGAATTGACTCAACAGTTTTTATATGTAATAGCCATATTTATCCCCTTTTCTCTCTACTTGCCTCTGTGCACCAAACTATCAATAATTTTCTGAAATTCAGCTATTTCTCATCTCAATATGAAATGAAACCTGATGCATATCATAGGAAATAAACTTATAAATAATGCTGTAGGAGTGAAAACAACAGAAAACCAAGACAAACAAATCTAGCAGCAATAAAGCAACACACCTACCTTAATTAAACCCTCCCTTATGTTTTCTTCTTTACTGGGATCGATTAATCTAGGAACTAATTTTGGTTTCAGGAAAGCCACCAGAAAAATCTCTCACTGACTGTCAAAACGGAATCTAGCCCACTAGTCTTCCACCTGTTTTCTTTCATACTACCTAAAAAAGAATCTAATAACGTATACCAGCAGAAGAACAAAACATGACATTGCATAATTTTCACAGCGAATGAGAGCATTCCATCTCTCTAATAACAAGATGCTTTAGAGGAAGTGGCAGCAGCCTTTCTGGAATAAAGCAACAGAAGTTTGTACTCCCAGAATTAAATTCCCCTTGTGACTGGACTCCCAGCATTTTCATAAAAACTCCCAGTCATCAAATTCAGACCAAGAAACTGACTGCAGGCATTGAATTGAAGATGATTTGGTTTTCCCTGGTTGCATTTTTGTCAAACACCCATTGGCTAACATCCTCAAGCATGGAGCTTTGACATCACTTTAAAATCTCATCTGTACTGTTTTCATACTTACTTTCAGAATTGCGTATCATAATTTTCCCTCTAAAGGTTAAATCCTCGAATGAAATATTTTTGTGCACAGTCTCAGAAGTGACTGGCTGAGATAAAGAGCAAAAAAGTTCTTTGCGGCCTGTGAATGTGTTACGTCAGAGAACTTCTAAGATAAGCCTCATTTGATGTGGCAAAGTTTGGAACAAACTGAATGTGTTTAAGTGATGATTATGGACTTTTAAGAGTCTTACTGAGGTCATAAAACATTTTGTAGTAGAACAAAAAAAACCCTCAGGAACTGGTTGAGGAAGAAAGATTTGACTATAAATGAACCTGCTGGAAAACCATTGTCACCACCTTCACTGCATGCTGAGACTCAAGATATTACCATTGCACTTCTGGGCCTCTCTTTTTCCTTATCCTGAAAATCTGAATAGAACAAGGAGTCATATCCATCTCCATCGGAGTGGCTAAACCCTCAGCAACATCAAAAGAAATGAAGTTCCTGCTCAAATGAGTTAAAATCGTCTCTTACCTTATTCCTTCCACACTTTTCACTTTCTGTTCTCCACCAAAAAGAAGAACAGAGCTGAAAACGTTATTGTCCCTCAACAGCACTGCTGTTCTACTCCTCTTTCCCCAGCACATCTCCACGCATCTAACAAAAGGAAGAAGCTGAAGGGAGAGGGGAGCTTAAGAAAATTCGGAGGGAAGAGCAGCTAAGATAAGAAAGAGATGACCAAAATAATTGTGGGAGTCTGAGGTGACAAAGCAAGCAAGGAAAACATTGAATTTGTCATGAGCAGCTCAACACAGCAGGAGAAAAAAACCATCATGTTTTGGACAGAGAATATATTATTTGTTGCAATCTTAAAAATTTACTCAGTTTCAGCATAAGTACCTGGTCTGTGGTGCAGTGATATATACATTTGAAAGCAGAATAACTGACTGCATTGTCTTCCTCTGACCTGGATAAAAGGGCTTGTGTTGTACAGCTTGGTAACATGGCAGCTTTCCCAGACTTCCAGGGGATGTTAGTTCAATTACTGCTGAATGCATTTCACTAACTTTTTTGCTGTGGGCATGACATGTCTGTAAATACTACTTTTTGTGTATCTATTTGCTTGGAAATCCTCCAGGCCCAGTAAAGGAGCCACAGCATCACAAGTGGTTGTAGAAAGAGTTAGGAGAGTATGAGTATGGGAAAGAAAAAGTAAGGAAAACTAGAAGAAAAATAACCAATCTGTGAGCATTAATATTCTGGAACACGCTTTTGAAGGGAGGAGGAAGGGAAGAGTGAATTAAATTTTTGGAGTAACATATCATATAATTTCTGAATGATTCCACAATCTGAATAAAACAACAGGGTTTTTTGAGGGGTGTAAAGTGAAAAATTGTTTTATTTTTAAACTTCAAAAGTAAATTGATCATCTTCTGTATGTAATGTCCAAGGTTAGCTCTTTTAGCATTCCTGCCTTATTCAAACCCAAAAGATCTAATTTCAAAAGTGTTTGAAGAGCTTTTAGAAATAAGAAATACCAGTATTGCCTCTGCTTTCAGAATATCACAGAACAGTTGTTAAATTATGAAAATATATCACAGAATAAGTTAGAATTTGTGGAGCTTACCTTCCTACGATGGGATGGCACAATAAAATATGTTTCAATATTATGTTTCTTCAAGAAACTATTCCTTTCATGACCATATCCTGGTTCTACTTCATAGTCCCCATTTAGGCACTCTAAGGTGGTCTTTGTAATGTGAACTTTACTGGAGAGAAAATTGGACATTGTTGCTTAAAGATACATTATGAGCCAGTTGTTACTGAAATACCCTCCTGTGCAGAAGATCATAAAGAGGTCAAATTATGTGCAAATCTCCATTTTTGATGTAAAAAAAAATGCTTGTTTTGTCTTTTCAGCCAAATAGAACATAGAGTTATTTCTACTCCATGCATTTTCTAAACTTGAGCAGAGTGAACAGAAAGATAACTGTTGACTGTCCAAACACTTGCAAACATTTGTTGATTTGTAGAAAACAAAAGTCTGCATATCATCTTCCACATTGTGGGCCTTTCTTAAGTGTTTACCTCATTGACTGCTTGGAAAAATATCTTGCTGTTTTAAGCTTGTGACTTCACATTCTGAGTCTTTCCTGTCTATAAAAGAGAAACTTCTTTTTCTGTTCCCCTTCATGTCTCTGATTTGTTTCATTTACTCATTCTATTTTTTGGGCAGCTTTCTAATTCACTTTCTTTTGGTGGCACAGCTACCTTTGACACTATTTGTGCATTTTTCTTATCCCAAAAATTGTCTTCATATTTTTTCTCAAAAGTTCCCTTATATTTGAAGGGAATATCTTCAAAGAAGATATCTGAAAAGTTATTAGTGCTTTCCTCTATCAAACATATGTTCAGATGTTTTTCACTGGAAAGCCTTAAGGTAAGGAACATACAAAATATAATGCCAAAATTTTCTAAGGCAGACATACATAAGAAACAGAAATTCATTCATTCTAACCACGAAAATGAAGAGGTTCCATTGTCCCCCTGTCCAGCAAATCATGATCTTGTAAAAATCCAACAGAGGATGATAGGTCTCAGCCAAAATTTGAGTTACACACAAAAGCACACCCACGCACCTTTGGAAAGTGCACCATTTAAATTGGGTCTGAGGCTGCCCAAGGAGTACTTAAAATCCCAGAACATGTCCCGTGGGTTTGCTGTAGGTTTCTGTGCTACGGTATCATTTGCACACACAACATCAATACTTGAGGGCATAATCAAGTGGGTTTTTTCTATAGCACACTACTGGTGTTGGAAATCTTGCCATGTAAAAGGAGTAAGGCACACACTTCCCACATGTGTAGAGGTGCAAGAGTAAAACTATCCTGGAATAACTAGAGCGTTTTACTTTTGTAATGTGAAATGGTGAGAGTCTAGCATTCCTACATTCTTAGCATTGCCTCATTCCTACTATTTATATTTTGTAGCTTCTAATAAGGATTTTGTTTGGAAATATTTTACTTCTAATCTGACTGATTAGTAATGTAAATATCAAGATAATTTAGAAAATTCCACAGGACAAATCACTTAATACATTGCTTTTACCAAACACGACCCTTCTTATCAATAGCAATTACATTGCAAATGCCTCAAAGAAAGAAAGAAATTCTTCACCCATACAGGTTTCTGTTTTCTTTTTCTATGGTTCTTTCTCAGACTTACTTACCCAGGCAATCCTCCAGCTTCCATTACATTAGCTAAAGTCACATCGTTTGACCAGACATCATATTGCCATTTTCGGAGACCGAGGACCCCGCAAAGCACCCTGCCTGTATGCAATCCAACTCTCATGTTGAGATCAACCTCTGTGGCTTCTGCAACAGATCTGGAATAGACAGCATCAGAATGTTAGTCTTTAGATAAATGCCAGAGCTCTTGATTTGCTTTTGATCTCCTTCCACCAAAATTAACATATATATTCATGACTGTATATAAAGGATCTTTAAAATTTTCAAATTATATATTCAGGAACTGTTCTTTTCCTTCACTAGTTTCAAAGCTCCAATTGTAATTCCAAAGAAATAATTTTCTTTGTCATATTTTAATTACTGTTGAACCAAAATGTCAGTATTTCCAAATTTCTTGACCTAATACATTAAAATTTAATTTTCCAAGTTGCAAGGAAATCCAGATTAAAAAAAAAAAAGAAAGACAATAAAGCAAGTGTAGTAAATTGCTTTGTCATGAAACTTCCCTAAGACTATAACTTTCAGATTTTGTTTCCACTTTTGCAATATTTGCTATTATGGTCCTAAAGAAATGTAGATATTTTACTGGGAGATAAACAAAAAACTTTCTGGCTGTAACTCAAATAACTCAGAGACAGCCAGCTTAACCCTTGCACTTTCGTGTTTATCTTGCATCTCACACATATTTACTTTTCTTTGTCATAAATGTTCCTTTTTCCCAATGCATGTTTATTTCAGCAGGATGACAAGTGACCACAACATGATTGTTGGAATCAAAAGATTTTTTAAACAATCTTGTTAGGCTTAATTTTAACCTGACATGTAAGTAAGCAAACATGTTTTAGTTCTACCATTAATCCAGGCTGCTTTCAACTCAGTATTAAAATAGGCTGCTTGGCTGCTTCTTTTTACCAAAAATCTCTGTTAATATTTCTCCTTTTCCTAGCCTTGGTTGGGGGAATTTTCTCTCTCTAATTACTTTTTAACTCCCTGCCCACACCCCCCCACCTTCAAACAAAGATCATTCTTGATCCTAACTGAACTACATCATGAAGGAGCTCAATATTAAATACTAAGGAAAACATTGGTCTTGTGAGTAAAATATAAATTTGAGTCACTGAAGTCTTGCATTTAATTTCTCTCCTTTTTTACCATAGTTTGTTGTGACTTAAAGTAATTTTATCCTCTTTCATTTCTTTCATCTGTAATACTTTTTAAATAATACTTTATTTTCCATACTCATTTTCTAAGCAGTGGCTTGATCTCAAGGTAATAATGTAAAAAACATTTAATTTGTAATTAACCTAATATAAAATAATCTGGAAAAAGAGCATAGTATCTGGAAAAAGAGCATAGTATGGGCCCTAACACTTCTCCTGTGTGCAACACAGATGATTAAAAATAGTTTTTTAAAATCTATCTCATTTATGTTGTCAAGATTTAGATTTGTGATGTTCTCTCAAGTTCATCATTTAATTAAATTTCCATTTTAACCCATTCAGTTGACACTTTTTTTCCCCAAGTGTCCTGTCAGTCTTCTTGGATGATATTTAATATTTCATGATATTTTTTCAACTGATATTTTCACCTTATGTTACTGCTAGGAAACTATTACAGCTACTAGTAATCATCCAGAGTTGTGTTGTGCCTTCACCTTTATGGTATTCTCAGCTAATCATCATTTCCTATGGTAAGATTGAAAGGGCACGGACATATTAAAATGCTCACAGTTTCTGTGAGAAAAAAGGTATGAAGAGGTACTAGTTGAGAAAGAAAATAGATAAGCAATGACTCCACTCTAATATGTTCTAATTGCTTCAGTTACTCAGTTGCAGGAGTACAGGACAAAGAAAATGATGAAACCAACAAATCAGAGCAAGAACAGCAGAAGAAGAGGGATTACAAACATTAATATCTTCCCAAAGCTACTGGAAGAGTGGCACAGAAACCACCTGTAACTATAGACTTGCACCTGTAAATTTAATCTAACCTTCAGAGACTTTCATTGCGTAGCTGGGACAGGAGGAATTAATTGGCAAAGTCATTATTAAAAGCATTTTTAATTTTGATGCCACAGTAAGGAAGTATTCTTCATTTATGTGAATGCAGGATATGCTATAACTCGCACCCTGCACTGACTTGTAAACACTGAAGAGGAGCATTGAAGCTAATAGTTTTTAAATTACATGCAGAGATAACACCGTGTGTAAGTATTTGCAGCTTTCTGTTACAGAGACAACTGGTGTTCCACTGTTAAATTGTAGTCCAAAAAGAGATATATCAGTGAATAAATGAAACTGACTAATCAGTGTAAGATTTGATTATCAAATTTAAATTTTCCAATGCATTTAATAGAAGACCTTAAATTTAGGCTCTGGATAGAATTCTCCCTCGATCTTCATGGATCAATATATTTTTTAAAGTATCATCCAGCTACACTGGATTTGGCAGAGAGGTCTTTAGGAGGACTCTGCAACTATATCAGGTGTAGCCACTGTATTTATCTCATATAGTTGCACTTGTTAAAATACAACTAACAAAAAGGGCAGCATATGTAAAGATGTAGGGTGAGCAGCACAACATACCTGGCCTCAATTTAAGCAATGAACTCTGCAGGCATGAAGTGTTGAAGTATATAACCTGTCAGCCATCACGAATGTGAATTATATGGAGATCTCTTTTGTCTCCATAGGGAATCTGGGCATACTACATTTTTCAGTCACATTTTATGCAACAGCAGAGAAAGGCACAGCTTTCTAAAAGATTAAATATTTCCTTGTCCTATTTCTACTCACCGCACGGCAGCTGTTCTTTATTCAGTATCGGTTCCCAGTCAAGTCTCAAAAATAACTCTAAGGTGTCCTAAAAGGACTTGAGTGTTACAGGTTTTGTTGTGCACACTGTCTGTTTGACAAAACCTCGAGGAAATGGTAACTTAACTTAACCTTTGTATCTTCACCTGTGCATGCGTATTGTGCCATTAACAGTCCAACCTTACACCAAGACCATACCCTGAAAGCCAAAGCCCTTCAGGATTACACCCTACTTGCCTATATTCTGCATAACTAAGTATCTATTTAATTATCTTCATTGAAGAATCTGCAAGTGTGTGAGCTTCTCTGTTTGTAAATGAATGTTATTTTTTTTTCCATTTAAAACAGTATATAAAACTTCAGGCTAAATGTAAGTGGAAAGACAATGAAATTCAGACACTGATAAAGACACTCCAAACGTTTAGGTTTGCTTTGTCCCAATTGGTTTAGGAGAGAGGGGGAAATTTCATCTGCCTTAAGAAATTTGAATAGCATATGAAAAAAGAAATGAAATAAGCAGAGAAATACAACATGGCTGATCATATTCCTTGTTAAATAAACTGGACAGTATAATGTACCGATGAACCATAAAGCAGAATCTGAAAACACTTTGTTTTGAACAAAAGATTTCCAGAAGTAGTCACTTTGCAAGAAATATAAAACAAAAACACATTTCTACATTTTCCCCAGAAACTACAATGTGTTTCATGGGTGCTTTCACCATTATTAAATTTGAGTAGGAATAAAAGCTCATTAAAAGTTCATTAAACTTTTTGAATTTACCTTGAAGAACTGTATGCAGTTAATTTCCATGAAAATACCCCACTGAACTATTAAAAATGAGCAATGTTAAATAAATAAATAAATAAATAAAGTATAGGCTTCAAATATAAAATCAGAGCAATATCACAATCATATTCCCAAACAACAACATTTCTACACTAAAAGGTAATGAAAGTGTCCAATGATACATTTTAAATTATAAATACATTTCTGAAAAAATATTAGCACTTCATAAACAAGTCTTGAATAGGAAAAGTAAAAGAAGTTTCTCAAATAAATTATGCATTATAACTTGTTATCTCCTAGGTTGAGATATAATATAGCCAAAAGTTTTCCAAATCTTAACACAAAAGCAGGACCAGAAACAAATGGAAATCATAAAAAATTTTCTTTTTTAAACTAGAAGTGTGCAGAATCTATGTGAGTGACTAATAAGATAACCATTCACCCTGACAGCTCAAGTATCCTACCAAGCGTTTAAATTTTATTTCTCTCCTTAGCTACAAATATTTCATGTACTGCTACAAACCATCAAAGTCATTTAGATCATCTGCAGAACAGCTCCAGACCTGTGCTGTATCTGAAGGGAAAAAAAAGAAATAGCTCTGCATCCGATTTATTTTATAATATTTAGGGTCTTTCTTTAGGTCCAAAAATACCTGCGTAGAAATAGATGTTTCCTAGCTAAAGGCATAGACAAGATTTTGGGTTTGGTTACACATGTTTGCTTTTTATATATGCACAGTTCTAACATAAGGTGCCTTTTAATTTTGCACATCTCCCTAAATATTTCTGTCAGTTCTGTTTCAACTAGATCAGAAATTGGTCAGTTCTTGGATGCTAATGACTAAGACTACCTTTCTGTGAACCACTCTGTCAGTGTGGCAGGATGCGGGAGGAGAGGCCGCTGGCCATGACCTAGGGTAACAACTAACACCCACATGCTATGACCCCTTGTGGTTTCTCCAATTTGTCTTTCTACAAGGTGAGGGCTATGTTAGGCCTCTTGGGCAATTAAATTTTGTTGTTTGAAAACCTTTGCTGTCCTGTTTCAGTAGCAGTTTCTCCAGGTGAGGTTCAGGTTTTTTGGTTGGTTTGTGGGAGTTTTTTTTTGTGGTTGTTTTTGGTTTTG
>VYZX01020068.1:0-20955 GCA_013401335.1 Brachypteracias leptosomus
CTTCAAAGCATAACCCTACAGTTGATAAACAGGCTTTTGACAAAATTGGATATTTGAGTTCAGATACTAGTCAAAACAAGGTTCAAGACACTGAATTTAAATAACAAATAGAGGCAACAGAATTAAGGGCCTTAAAAACATAATAAAGATAAGTAAATAAAACATCTCTTTCATAGGCAGTCAACACTAGAATTTAGGTTGCGCATAATGCAACCTTTTCAAAACCCACTTGTATCAACTGGAAGGCTCCTACCAAGAAAAGAGCTCAAATCAGTCAGCAATCATGCTACCTCACTCAGAGTAAGCAGCAAATGATGAACTAGCCCAACTGAGATAGAGATAAATATTCAATTTTCAACCAAATCCAACATATTAAGGCATGGAAGCAAAAGATTTAGTCAAGAAGCAATGCTAATATTTGTGGTCTCATTCAACATCAAAATAGATCCCCTCCATTCAGTGAGGGAACTAACAGAGTCTTCCATCAAACAACCAGACTCTTTATGCCTATGTTAAGGTTTGATTCAGGGCCACTGAAAATCTACACGGCTTTTGCTTTTCCTCACAGATTAAGTGAAATTCATGGGGTTGAGACTGACAGTGTTTCAGCCTAGGGTAGAAAACTACCTCAAATCCTACAATTATTTTAAACACTTAGTGGTGTAGCACTAGTGTTAACCAGTGATTCACCTGGAACGGCTGGACGGCAGCCCCAGTCTCACCGGGCAGGTGACCATGCCCCAGCACACGATCATCAAAACACTCATGATGCACAATATGCCTTGACACAGCCACTGTCTCCCAGCTACCAGGATGTATTCACACATCCAGCACAAGGCAGAGCTCCACATGACCATGAATAGCAAGCAAGCAATCATACATTTCAAAGAGAAGCAACCCCATCAGTTAGGGAATCACGTTAAAAGCTGGCATTCCTGGTATGGTTTGTTTTCCAGCCTATTAGAGTTCTAGTCCTGCAAAAATAGAGTAGAACCAGTACATGAATGGTGAGCCTCTGACAACACAGAAACACACAAATATCTCTACTGGAGATAAAATTAAAGTATTTCATTGTCAAACCAAATGAGCACAGAACACCTGCAAAGAACATCACAGATTTATCATAACCACCAGCTGCCTGAGTCATTCAGCATCTACACAAAGATGTTATCTAGACTATGACTGCTATAAAAATAGAAAAAAGAAGTACTTGCCTTTGCCCTATTACTGAAAAGATGATAAGGCAGATGAGGAAGTAAATTACAGATCGTAGTGAAAACCACTGAATGCATTATACCAGCCAAATAATGTCCCTCAGGCTTTGCATAAGTCTTATGGTAGAGGAGCATTGTCACGAAGAATAGGAAGAATAGAGAAAAGCTTTAGTAATGCTTTTTTAAACTATACTTGGTCCCACTGACATCAGCTATGCTAGAAGGAATACAAAGAATATTTCAAAAAACTGGTAAGTGGGAGAACAGAAGATGTCATGATTGAAGTGCTGGGGCCTGGGCTGCGGGCCCCAAGTTAGAGTTGACCTATGGATGAGTCACAATCCAGCAATATGTTTTGTTCCCCAAGGCCCCAGAGGCAGAGCCTGGCCCACCTGTGTAAGGCCCTGTCTTCCCCCAGGTGATTGTCATTGGGATGGTGGGTGAGGCTAGAGATATATTGACCAGGAACTGAATCAGTTGGAGAGAAGCAGCAGAAGAGAAAAGAAGCAACAAGAGGCTGATC
The DNA here is from genome assembly GCA_013401335.1 of Brachypteracias leptosomus. Taxonomy (NCBI): domain Eukaryota; kingdom Metazoa; phylum Chordata; class Aves; order Coraciiformes; family Brachypteraciidae; genus Brachypteracias; species Brachypteracias leptosomus. The sequence goes on from VYZX01020068.1 coordinate 1,738, forward strand.
AATTTGAAAAGAGTTCCTGCAGAAGAGAGTTCCTGTTGGGGTCAGTTGGAGGAGCTTCTTGTTGGGGCAGCTTGCTGAGCTCTTTCTCAGTAGAGTGTTCCCCTTTGACTGATTTTAGATGGAGAAGAGCAAACAGATGAAGAATAAAAGATGAAGTTATGCTGAGGGGATGTTATTGAGTTTGGTGTTGGTCTGAGGAAGAAGAGAGCTAGCAGCACAATGATTAGCAGTTAAGCAGTAGGGATCACAGCTGTATTGGATAAGTGTGGTGGTTTAAACCCTGCTGGGACCGGGCACCACGTGGCCGCTGTCCCCCTACCCCCCTGGACTGGAACAGGAGAGGTAGCAAAATACAAACCCTGCGGGTCGAGATAAGGAGAATTTAATCCAGTGATGCAAAAGCAACAATCACAATAACAGTAACAGCAGCATATAATAATGCAGTAATAATGCACAAAACAAGAGATATAAAGGTACAGACCGTGTGGATACGGCTACAGACACAGAGAGAGGCAACCTGGGTGAGACAGAGTCAGGACTGCTGTGCCTGTGCCTTGTATGCTGGACATGACAGCAACTTCTGGGGAAAATTAACTCTATCCTGGCTGAACTGGGACAATAAGGAATGACAGAGTCCTAGAAACAGGAAAGGAGTTTTTAAAGCATAGAAGGTAAGTTTTGTTTAATGTCAGATGGGAGAGAACAGACTTAAAAAGAATAAATTTGGAAAATTGCTCTGAATATAAAATTAATGATAGTCTGTGACAAACAGGAGAGATAGTGAGTATCTTGTTCCTGGCCACTGACAGAGCAAATGGCAAAGCTGAAGACATAAATCTGATCCTGAAGTCTTTAATCATTCTACATTCACTTTGAAGTACAAGCTATCTAAACTACAGGTATTCAAACTCTTTGCAGGTATACTTGTAAAGAGTTAAAATCTATTTACTGCTTGCCTGTACCAGGACATACTGCACTGCAGTCACCAACCTTCTCTAGATGTCTGTGGACCACAGAAGTGGAAGTGTAATGTCATTCATGGTGCCAGTTTACCGAATGCCTCCTGAAAGGAGGCTTTAGCAAGGTGGAGGTCAGTCTCTTCTAAGTAACAAGTCATAGGACAAGAGGAAACTGCCTCAAGTTGCACTAGGGGAGGTTTAGACCAGACATTAAGAAAAATTTCTTCCCCAAAAGAGTTGTCAAGCCCTGGAATAGGCTGCACAGGGAAGTGGTGGAGTCACCATACCTGGAGGTATTTAAAAGATATGTCGATGTGGTGCTGAGGGACATGGTTTAGGGGTGGACTTGGCAGTGTTAGCTTAATGTTTGGACTTTATCTTAAAGGCCTTTTCCAACCTAAATGATTCTATGATTCTAAGTCCAAGACTTGATAATCTTTTTCCTGCATTAGACCTCAAGGTAGAGTTCAAGAACGAACAGCTTTGTGTAGCACAACAGAAATCACAATGCTATTCCACCTGACCTCAGAGCAGCATCTATGTTGTGGTTTAAGGTTTGGGGAAGGGGAGGGACAGATGGAGCGGCTATTCCACTCTCTTTCCTGACACACTCTATAAAAGGACAGAGAAAGTTCTGCTCACCCCTTCCTCGCTGGGATTGATGCTGAGACTGCACTTCTGGCTACAACTTCACGTGGCTCGGGAGGAATCCAGCAACATCCGAGGATCGGTGTTGTATATATTTGTATATATATCTTCCTTTGATACCTTTGTGTATCCCCTTCCTTTAATATCCCTTTTGTTGTTCCCTGTTAAAAGTTGTAATTTTGATTTCCAACTTTGTGTGAGGCCTTTCTTCCTCCCCTGGGAGGGAAGAGGGGAGGGCGAAAGAGTGGTGAAACAAATTCTGCTCCATGGGGGATCACCCTGAGCCTTAAACAGAGACAATCTACTAATGCAAAGAAAATGTCCAGGGTTTTTCCATAAGCATTATAAACCATGGATAAAATCTAAACTAGGTGACTCTACTTGTAATTTTCATAATTTCTTTGAATGTAGCAATGCACAAGGTTGAGTGAGTGCCTTTGCTTCCTACTGTTCTAAAAAGAAAAATAAACCCCTCACACCCCACTATAAAATGGTGCAGAGAAAAAGGTATTTACTTTTTCTGAAGGATTTTGACCCCCACAATTCTCAGCTTGTTTATGAACTCCTCTTACAGAGTTCTAACCTTCACCAAAGTGAAGCCATGTGATTCAGCGTGTTACATTTCTCTTGGACCTTCAGTTTACCTATTTACTGGGACCCAATTTACAGTTCTGCTAGATAAAAGTGGCCTTCAGAAGAAAAAGGATGGAGTTGTTAGCAAAAACTGTTAAGCTAATTTTTGCCTCCAGAAACATTCACAAATCTACTGCAGGCAAAGTTGTAACTCTTTCACCTGCAAAACTAAGGGAAGAAAACTATTTCCCAGTCCCATTCAAAACAAATTAATCATGTTCATTTTCAAACTTCTTAGAAATGCAGTTTACAAGAAATAAGTCCTGTAGTAGCAAATGAAATTTACCAAAGATCCTATATAGACATCTGTATACTTATACCTAACAGGAAAACATTTCTGTAAAATGAAAGTAGATGTTAAAATGTAAAGTAACTTACTTGTAAATTACTTCTTTCTGCACTACAGTGATTTGCTGTATTAATAACAAGCAAAATTTCTAAGTGAAAAATAATCCATTAGAAATCTTGGTGTTTACTGATAGGCAGACAGCTTGTGGGTTGTATGTCCTTTTCATTCCACATGGAATCATATCAAGGCATAGCCTATTTTTTTTGTAATGCTCATTCACCCCTAAAATCTGATTTTTTGGTATACTTTTCTTTCAGCTAATATGGACTAGGCAACAACTGCCTCAATCACATGTTCAAAAATAGTTTCCATGAGGCCTTTTAGCATTGATATATTGTTTTGTTTCTTGAGAGATCCCCAGTTTTGATTCTTATCTGAAGTAGTAAGTGGTGATTACACACAAGCACAAGTACAGAAGTACTATCAGACAGGATAGTGTTGGTCTTAGAGAAGACTGATAGTTGTGTGTAGGTTGGACTGCGGGCAAAGCCTGAACAAAGGATCCCATGGCTTTGATAAGCAGCTGATACTCTGGGGATCTTCTGGTTTAATAACATAATATTTTTCTAATGCATATTGTCTGTGAATCTGAAATCCTGAGAAGGCAACCAGGTTGATAGATGAGGAAGACTTTACTACATATGCATTCTGAAAGGAAATCGGTGAATCCTATTATGTCTTTGTGATGGTACAGGGAACAGGCAGGCTTCTATGCAGTTACTCCTCACACCTTGGAAGAGTAAAGGCCAAAGAGTAAAAAGCTTTTGAAGAATAGGAATTTGACTACAGATTTTCAAGCTTGGATGCATTTCTAGTTACCTTCATTATCTGAAGAAAATAAAAAAAAGAAAAAAGAGAGAAATAAAGATCTTATCCAAATAGCAATTTCACAGCTGCTTCTCCTCCATGCCATGGAGGGTTAACAGCCCACTTCTTCCTCTTCTCTGGGTTTCTAATGTTAAACACCAGAAGAAAAAACCCAGAGGTGACTACGTTTTCACTGCTAATACCAACCCAACAAGCTACTAGAAAACAACATTATATGCATTTCCCTCTTTGTTTCTTGGAATCCTTAATTTCTGGAGTAAAACTCAAAATTCAGCAAGAGCAGGGAAACATTTCCTTCTTGGGAAGAGCAGCACAGGTCAATCAGAGGCACTGGAAACCAGCATATCTGACTAGACCTGCAGATAAATCTTGTGTTTCTGTTCACTATATAACAGCAAATGAATGCTTAAGTCTCATTTTTGCTCAATACCGAGGTTAAATTCTTTGTTAATCCTCAGTGTTTGTCAAGTGGTTCTGAGGACTGATAGTGGAACCAGAATTTAGGCAGATTGCAGAAAACTACGAGAGAAAGCAGTGGTAGAATTAGCTTTGATTTCTCCATCACTTCTGCTAGTTTTTACCACCTCAAGCTGCAGTTGTCTGCAGAAGCAGCATGAACCACTGAGCTGTTGTCATCTTGGCTTCAAGGTTGTCTCATCAAAATTACAGGACACATCTTTTTTTCCTAGTTTTAGGTACATTTTCCAAGAAATACTGCCTTTGTACATAGTCCATTCAGCAAGTCTCATTGGGTACAAACAGGGACAAAATCAAAGAGATGGAGAAAATAAAGTGCTTAAGATGGCAGTGGCATTCAAATGTAACTTGTGCTCTTTTGCTCCAAGTATATGAGAAATTATTCAAGTTATGGGAAATTGAACTTCTAAGTCTTTTCCACTAACCTTTCTACCATCTATTTCTTCATTCTGTGCTTTACAGGTCACCAGTGTACCAGTTACTGGATCCATGTCAGTCTGACTGCTCTAAACTGATTGCCTGTCAAAATCACCCATGTGATCCAAAACAAAATCTTCTCAAGGTCATCAGTGTCTCTCCCTCTAGTCCCCTCCCTCAATGCTGCTTCTTCCTCTACTCAGCTGCATCACCCTGTGCACAAAACTGATGTATTTCAACCAGGCTGTAAAGAGCCCTCAACTTTTTCTTTCATACAAACATAGGAGAAAGATTATCTTCACAATAGCATGGGATTTAATTTACATCTAAACAAATTAAAAGCCAGTCAAGAGGAAGATGACCATTTTAACGTTAACTGCACCAATTCTTTCTCAGTACATCTTATCCTTCTGTGCCAACCTTTCTTCCCACACCCCCTCCTTGCCAAGTACAAAAATCTATTTAGCCAGACTCTGCCTTTTATCACTGAATTGTCCTTTACTATCATCTGTTCAGAAACAGTCTCAACAGTTATAAATGGCCCCACATTTTATTGTAAGAAGTTAAGATGCAGTTTAGAGTTGGAGTCTTGTATTTTCTTTCGTTTCCTTCAGAAATGTGGAATGATTCTTTGAACTGGTTTTAAACAGAAAGACAAACTCTTTTTCTGTGACCTCCACAGCAGCCTGGAACGTGGAAGATGACTTTGACTCTCCTCCTATGTCATTTTCTTCAAAGTGAGAAGCACTTTTAAAAGTTCTGCTTGTGTGGGTTTTCTCAAGGAACAGATACTGATACTTACACTGAGCTTGAGGAGGTCAAGCAGGCAAAAGCACACTTGCCAGAAACATTTCTGTAGTGTCATGATGGAGCAGTGCTACTTTTGCACAATGTTCTTGTGCAAGGATATGTACAAAGACAGACAAATTAAAAAAACCCCTACTATCACCCTCAGTCAGACATCACCCACATGCCTTTGCTCTGTCCACTCACTGGAAGTCAGAGAATGTCACTGCATTGGCTCTCCTGGCATTGAGCTGCTTTGTCAATGAAGAAAAAAAGTTTACTGCTTGTTCTGGTTGGCAAACAAAATCTGTGAAAGACTTACAGCTGCTGTTTGAAGAGCAAGAACAAAATACATCTTATCAGTGTTTGCAGATTGAGTGGTTTATAAGATATTGATCTCTAACTTAATTTTAATTAATTTCTTTATTTACCTCAAAGCTATCCAGGGTAGTACAATTTTCAGGTTGGTTGGTCAACAGGGACTGTAACTACTGAAAATATAAAGATTTTTATCCATTCTATGTACAATTAAATTTTCATCTTCCAACTATAAATGAGGAGTGTGCAATGAATTGAGTCTACAACTAGTTTTGATGCCTGTAGGCCAGATGTACTGAAATAAGAAACTGACCTAATTCCACTCATCTCAAAGGAAAGACCTTTGTTAACCTTCATGGACTTTCATCAGCCCTTGAAACAATTGAATTTAGATTAATCGGGCAATGCTTCCTTTTTTTTTCTGATCTAAATCAAGTTTTTAATAACCTATAAATTTTTTGTGCTCAAAAATAAGACAAGGCTGAGAGATAGGACAGTTTCACTGGAACATCTAAACCAGGCTTAGTCAGCTGTACGTTAGAAACCGCTCTTTTGTGTGACTGCAGGTAACCAACTATTATTCAGTGAACAAATGTCATTCAAGGCCATTTCTATCTAGCTACCAAATTCAGGATTCCGCACAAATAGCTTGTAGGCATTTCTCCTATTTTACTGAAATAAATTTGTACTGACACCTAAGAAGAGCCTACCATCTGTTGGGAGCCAGTGAACCCTTATTATTCCTTGCCTGAGATGTGCAGGCATTTAAAGGTCATTTTTCCCTGAATGTTCTTAAAGTTCCTCTGGTTAGGTAGCAAAACAAAGTCTGTGTCAGTGAGAAGGTCAAGAACAGTCAAGTGAATACTCTTAATATTAGCAGAATAATTTGGCCTAGAATATAATAAAAAATTCTAGCCGCAATGAAAAAAAAAAAAAAAAAGGAAAAGTCAAGAAAATTTCACACTACTAATTTTTCTTTGCCACCTGTGGAAATGAGTCTCAAAGGTATTAAAAATAAAGAAATTAAGCAACTGAATTCATTAAGATGCCACATTCCCAACTTTCAATGTAAAACTACTACTTGTGGGGATCAAAACATTTGGCTTGGGTCTTGATCCTCTTAATTAACCCATATCCAGCCAAAAGCACAACTTAAACATTCAGACAAAAATATCCTGTTGTTATTTTTATCCGAAAATCTCTTCCTGTAACTTTCAGTTTTGACTGCAATGATTTCAGCTGTGGTAGTTAAGAAAGTGTCTGTAGTTCCTGCCTTAGCAAACTACCAAGTAGATCTACTCTGTGTTATTCTATCTTTTGTTTCCTTACTTTGAATATCCTGAGTTCCCAACAAGAATGCAGCTCTGTCTTTTTTTCAGTTGCTCTGTCTTTAGTTAGGAGGGTGTCTCCAGCCACACTCCTGGAGTCACAGAAGATGATGGCAGGGGCTGGCAGAAAGAACTGCCCATTGTAAGTGGAGATCAGGTTCATGACCATCTCTTGAACCTGAAAGTGCACAAGTCCATGGGACCCGACGGGATACACCCATGGGTACTGAGGGAACTGGCGGATGAGGTTGCTAAACCGCTCTCTATTATATTTCAAAAGTCCTGGCAGTCTGGTGAAGTCCCCACTGACTGGAAAAGAGGAAGCAACCCCCATTTTCAAGAAGGGAAAGAGGGAGGAGCCGGGGAACTATAGGCCAGTCAGTCTCACCTCTGTGCCCAGTAAGATCATGGAGCAGATCCTCCTGGAGGCACTGCTGAGGCAGAAGCATGACAAAGAGGTGATTGGGTACAATCAACACAGCTTCACCAAGGGTAAATCGTGCCTGACAAACCTGGTGGCCTTCTATGAGGAGGTCATGATATCAATAGACAAAGGAAGAGCAACTGACGTCATTTACCTGGACCTGAGCAAAGCCTTTGACACTGTCCCGCACAACATCCTGGTCTCAAGCTGGTAAAATATGGGTTTGAAGGATGGACAACTCAGTGGATAAAGAACTGGCTTGATGGCCGCACCCAAAGAGTGGCTGTCAATGGGTCCATGTCCAAGTGGAGGCCAGTGACAAGTGGAGTCCCTCAGGGATCAGTACTGGGACCGGTCTTGTTTAACATCTTCATCAGTGACATGGACAGTGGCATTGAGTGCACCCTCAGCAAGTTTGCCAATGACACCAAGCTGTGTGGTGTGGTCGACATCCTGGAGGGGAGGGATGCCATCCAGAGGGATCTTGATAGGCTGGAGAGGTGGGCCCATGCCAACCTCATGAAGTTCAACAAGACCAAGTGCAAGATCCTGCATCTGGGTCAGGGCAATCCCAAGCACCGATTTAGGCTGGGCAGTGACTGGTTTGAGAGCAGCCCTGAAGAAAAGGACTTGGGGGTACTGGTGGATGAGAAGCTCAACATGAGTCCTCAGTGCACACTTGCAGCCCAGAAAGCCAATGGGATCCTGGGCTGCATCAAGAGCAGCGTGGCCAGCAGGTCGAGGGAGGGGATTCTCCCCCTCTGCTCCACCCTCGTGGGACCCCACCTGCAGCTCTGTGTCCAGTTCTGGAGCCCCCAGGACAAGAAAGATCTGGACATGCTGGAACGTGTCCAGAGAAGGGCCATGAGGATGATCAGAGGGCTGGAGCACCTCTCCTATGAGGATAGACTGAGAGAGTTGGGGTTGTTCAGTCTGGAGAAGAGAAGGCTTTGAGGGGACCTTATTGTGGCCTTCCAGTATCTTAAGGGGGCCTACAAGAAAGCTGTTGAGGGACTTTTTAGGCTGTCGGGTAGTGTTAGGACTAGGGGACATGGGTCAAAACTAGAGGTGGGTAGATTCAGATTAGATGTTAGGAAGAAGTTCTTGACCATGAGGGAGGTAAGACACTGGAACATGTTGCCCAGAGAGGTGGTGGAAGCCCCATCCCTGGAAGTTTTTAAGGCCAGGCTGAATGGGGCTCTGAGTAACCTGGTCTAGTGGGTGGTGTCCCTGTCCAAGGCAGGGGGCTTGGAACTAGATGATCTTTAAGGTCCCTTCCAACCCTGACAATTCTATGATTCTATAATTCTATGATTTTATGACTATTGTCTTACACAAACTGTATCCTAAAGGAATTTAGTTTGTCATCAATAAAAAAAAATTAAAAGTTGATCATAAACATCTCCAAAACTACTCTGAGCTATGCAGCACATGCAAAGTGACTAGGAGACACAGAGCTCTATGTAAGATTAGTCTCTTGCAGTAGCACTGACACACCAAGGCAGAGCACCCTCAGTGGTGGCAACTCTTCCCATTTAGACAACCTGAATCAATCTTGCAGTACTTAAGATCTGTCCCACATTCTATTAATGCAGTTAATATTTCCTAATTACTCTGAATAATTGGGACTTTATTTTTTTTTATGAAAAGTTTCCCAATATCTGTAAGCAAAGGAAGTTAATGCTAATTAACCTACCCTTGAAGTGCCCTATTATCAAAGCATATGCTTTCAACACATTTTGAGATACAACCTCTGACTTGATACATTTATTGACTTGCATTCCATGAAAACGCTACATTCAACACCAGGGAGGCTTAGACAGTATTAGCTGGCAGCTATCACTGAATGTTGATGGTTTGAACTGTATTTGTGTTTACTTATCTGTTATTCTCAGGGGTTTGTAATCCTTTCTATCACTTTAACATGCAGGTGAAAAGAATCTATGTTTCTCCCAAATGTACATGGTTCACTGAGGCACAGGTCCCCGTCACATTCTAGCACATGGGTTAGGTATCACTTACTACTGCAGAATTGGGCAAGAACAAGAGTTATTAAGCACATAGCAGTTCACTAGACAGCCCAGCTGAGAATTTGTCCCAGTTTGCCGTGATTCTGCATCCCATACTCAAACAATGTGGTCGTAGATACTATGTAAATCTTTGAATTTCTTTTTTTTATTTATTATTTTTTAATTTTTTTTTTAAATTTTCATTTTGATTATGCAAATTACATCTCCACAAAAAGCAAGAAAACACTTGCTAGCTTGGCAGCAATGTGCTATCCACAAATGGACACCCCAACTGTGGGAACTGTGTCTTCCTGGCTCCAGAACTTTGAAGAGAGTCTTGGCACCTCCACGTCCCTAAGGGCTAACACCTTGGATATCAGGGCCCCCCAAGAAATCAGTCAGTCAGAGGGAAAGAGAGCCCCAGATGTATGCCACATGGAGCAAGTGGATTGCATTGATAACACAACGGGCTCGAATAGGGAACCCCAGCCGCCAGGGATCCTGGAAGTGATCACAAACTGGCCAGAAGGCAAAGATTTGAGGATGTCGCCAGAGGAGGAGGTGAAACGTGCTGAGGAGGCCCCACCATACAACACACTATCAGATGATGAGAAGCAATACGCCCTGTTCACTGATGGGTCCTGTCGCATTGTGGGAAAACNAAACAATCTCGTGGGTTATGATAAAAAGCAGTTTTAATAAACAGCGGAGAAAACAAGGCCGCGTGCGCACGAAGCAAAAGCAAACAGAGCTGTTACTCTCTACTTCGCATCCGCAGGCGGTGTCGGGCCTGTCCCGGGAAGCAGGGCTCCAGAACGCATACCGGTTGCTTGGAGGACAAATGTCTTCCCCCCGAATCCCCCCGTTCTCCTTCCTTTATAGTTGAGCTGATGTCATATGGTATGGAATATCCTATTGGTCAGCTCGAGTCAGCTGTCCGGGTTGTATCCCCTCCCAGATCTTGCCCCCCCGTACCTTTGGTGCTGTGTGAGCACTGTTAGTCATAACACGGGTGTGTTATCAACACCTCTGGCTCCCAGTAGTGCAACATGGAGACTGTATGGGGAAAATCAGCTCAGACAGACCCACTACAAGTCCATACTGAATTCACTACAGTTAATATACATGAGCCTGTGATTGGGTTCTGCTGAAGAGAAAGGGTTTGCTTTCCTGGCAATGAAGTACCAGAAAGAAGAATCACATGAAAGCAGGTTATTTGAAAGGCTACAAAGGAGCCTTATGGATTTTTCTAAGTTTTATTTTTCTGTGACATTGATGATATTATGCAAGCTACATTAAAATGGCAGCTTTTAAAACTGTCTCTCAGGATACATATATCACTAAAAATAACCAGGAACACTACAATTAGAGGACAAGATTCTGTTCTTCACACCACGATATTAAGCACTTCCCACACATCTACCTTCCAGTCTCTGCCATCCTCCCTGCCTAGGAACTGACTGGGCTACTGCTGAGACAGGAGTGACCTGAGAGCAGAACCAGCTTCTGTTATACCGGTCTCACTGGAATACCATAGCACTTCAGTTTCATCCTGACAGCACACATTGGTGTTCATATCCCCAATACATGCTATAAACATTGAAATTCAGTTGTTTGGTGTGGAAAAGTAATCCAAGTCATTTTCAAGATAACAAAAATCCGACTGAAGTTACCATGCGGACTTTCTGATATAGAAAATATTTGCAAAATCATGCAGAACACTCTTTAAAAAAGATTTAAATTATTCCTTATACTGGCAGTAGAATGATTCCCCCCTTCCTTCCCCTCCAGTTTCAATATGTTTTCTGGATGAATGTTGCTGGTTTTGACAGATGATTATTAATGCCACAGTACAAGCAGGAGCTATTTAAGCTTTGGCGTTATACGGTTCCACTCTGTGGAAATTAAATTCTGTGTAGAACACTGAGAACAAGGCTTCCTGTGCCACTGAATTCCTACTATGACATTGAAGCAGGGATGAGAAGTGCAGAGAGGGTCCAGAATAGAAGTACTGGCACCTACGGTTTGTACAGAAAGCCAAACTCGGGATTAGGCAAAAAAATCACTGGAAATTTGTTGTATGTATCCATTTGTTCCCTTTACTTCCTACATGAACAAATAAAAGATTTATTTAGTCACAAATATCAGGTTGTGTTTACTGTTGAAACCATAAACTTATTTGGACTCATGATTGCAGTGCTAACTTTTATTTTCCTGGCCTGTAACAACACACAGTACTTATTAAAAGTATTTAAAATTAAAATATTTCATTTTTAGATATTTCATTCACTACACAGCAACTATTTCCTGTATCAGAGACCTACCGAAACAACCTTTTCGGACAATGAACCTAAAAGAACCAAACTATTCTTTTTCTTTCAGTGGAATATCCTTTTTATTTTTCCTTTTCTTTAAAAAAAACCACTTCTGAGCAAGCTGGTGCTCCCAAAATGCTTCAAAAGAGACTAGATGAATGTTCATGCTATTCTGAAGTCCCCAGTGCAGGATGCTGGCTATAGATGACACTACCAGGTGCTGACAATGCTCTGCCAGCTTCTACAGTTGTTTCTAGACCTGCTCTGTATCACATGCCATGTGTTACCTTAGAGTGAATCCTCATTTTGGTTTCCTGCCTAATTGCTCAATTTAGCATTCATTTGCTAGTGGAGTCTGTCCATTGCCAGACTACCATGTGTTTTTCCATCATTCTGCTTTACTGTTAGAACTGGCTGAACAAACAATCCATAATTCACTCACATTTCCACATCTAAAATGCCAAGTTTAGTCCACAATCATATATAAAGATCCTAATAATAGTAATTATTTGTATATATTTGTATTACAGATTGGTAGAAACACACTTTACAAGTTTAAATAAATTATAATTTGGTACTAAAACTATACTGCTACTCATTATCTTGAATGTTCCACTCTCTTAACCCCATCAGAGTACAGGCAGATGCAGAAACCTTTATGGCCAACTGTACAAAAGCAAACAATGCAGCTAATAAACAGTCTACCAGTTGAAATGGTGTTTTTCAAATTAATCATAAATACTCTTAAATATCCCATCTTTGCCTTCTTAATTACTGTTCTTTAATTATCTTTGGTGTTCCTGTCCACAGCAAATATGGACATCAGAAGCTGAGTTTAAAGCTGCTGTGAGCATGAAACTCCCATTGCTTTCTAGTGGAAATATGGACTTTTATTGAGAAAGAGATGCTTAGCTCATCAAGTTGAAGTCCTTACTCCTGAAACTAGGTAACTTAAAGGAGCCTCCATGTGCAAAGTAATCTTCTCTAGCCAATATGTTATGAATGAGCAGCTCCAAAATGAGTCTCAGAAAAAGTACCCTTTTCTTTTCCAAAGACCATGAAGTTACAGACAGGAGAAATCTACAGTTCAGATCACAAACATAACCTTCCTGACCCTAAATTTTAGATACCTTCCAAAAGAAAATCTAGGTTTGTGTAAATAGAGAAAGCCACCTCAGAAGCGCCTGCGTGCCAAGGACAAGTGAGGCACAGGACTGCAGGGAACCATGCTGAATGCCCCTCCTCAGTTAGGTTTCCAAAATCCTCTAAATAACTTGCTCTACAATTTTATTAATTATCTCAGCCATAAACCAAGCCTTAGAGAAACTGCACTAAATAAAGGTTCATGTATTTGACTATTCTGTATTGGTAATCAGGCAGAAAATTGCGTGAGAGAAAGCTAATGCAAACTGATATATCTCAACTAACCTTGAGAATAATCTACCTCAATGAGTTTGCATATGTTCATTCTTTCTCTTTGTAAAACAAAATTATTGTAACTTTTTCCTACATGTAGTTTAAAGACAGGAAGAATTCCTACCCAGCCGGTTGGATGCCAGGTATTTCCCTGAACACCTTCAGGCTATTTATCATTCTTAATAAGCTAAATTCACTCATAGAACAGTTATTTGTCATCTTGCTGTCAGAAAACCCAGTCCATTCACTTTATCACTGTTTCCTCTATTTTCCTTTCTCAACTCTCCATTATCTGGAAGCCATTTCCAAGCACGGGAAGGACAAGCAGGTGATTGGCAGAAGGTGATTGGATTCACAAAGGGAAATCGTTCTTGAAAAATGCAATGGCCTTCTGTGATGAGAAGAGTAGCTCAGTGGATGAGGGGAGAGCAGCAGATATTGGTCATTTTGATGCTGGTAAGGCTTTCAGCACAGCCTTCCATAATATCCTTATTGACAGACTGATACAGCATGGACTAGGTAAATGGAGAGTGTGGTGAACTGGCTGAAGTGTCATGCTCAAAGGGTTGTGATGAGTGGCTGAAAGTCCATCTGGAGACAAGTCACTAGCAGAGTATCCCAGAGGCTGATACTGGAACAAATAAAATTTAAGATCTTCATTAATGCCCTGGATGATGGGACAGAGTGCACCCTCAGCAAAGCTGCAGGGATACAGAGGAGGGAGGAATGGCTGATGCATCAGATGGTTGTGCTGCCATTCAGAGGCACCTTGACAGGATGGAGAAATAGGCCAATGGAAACATTGCGAAGTTCAACAAAGTTCTCTGTATTTGAGGAGGTACCCCAAGCAACAGTACAAGCCAGGGTCCAAATGGCTGGAAAGCAGCTTTGTAAAAAACACGGGCATCATGGAGAGTGTCCAGCAAAAGGCCACGAAGATGCTTAAGGATTTAGAGCATTGATCAAAAGAAAAGAGGCTATAAGAGCTGGGTCTGTTCAGTACGGAGAACAGAAGGCTCCAGGGGGATCTTGCCAAGACCTCAGTGGGGGAAAGAAGACAGAAATAGATTCTTCTCAGGGGACAGGACAAGAGGCAATTTCCATTTAAATTTTCATTTAAAACATAGGGAAAAGCTGTTTCAGTACAAGGTTGATTGAACACTAGAACAGGCTAACCAAAGATAGTTGTGGGGTCCCTTTCCTTGGGGATAATCAAAACCTGAATGCACACAGCCCTGAGTAACACACTTTAATTGACCCTGCTTGAGAGCAGGGTGGTTGGACTAGATTGCCAGAGGTCCCTTCCATCCCCAATGGTTCTGTGACAAACAATGCTATTGCATAGCCCATACAGCTTTTCCCCCTCAGAGAATGGCTGGTAAAGGAGACAGACCTGAACACACTAACGGGAAAGTGATTTACAAAATAACGTTTGTTCTGGCTGATACAGCCAGTCTGGCACAGCCACAGTGCAGCCTGGCAGTACAAACACCAGCCAAACCTTCCCCTCCTTCTGGCTGTTCTGACAAAAGCAGAAAAGTTTCCAACTGAAAATACATCAGTGAACTGAAGTTTCTCCTTTGCAAACAAGAAAGCTGCTAAATGAATGTTTTACCTTTATCAAAAGTCTCCATTAGCTTTTAGTGAAATCCCCAAACAAGAAGTTTCAAAATAACGATATTTCAGGTCCCTTTTTCTAAGGGACATCCTAACCCATAAAAAACCAGACTCAGGCATGAAATTTTTAGTGCGCTTTTGTGGTGAACTCACCAGTATTCAAAGTCTGATACCACATGTAATCTTTAGTGTTATTCAGAGAAAGGATCACACTAATTTTTCAACTTCATTCTTTGAACACACATGTTCATTGAAAATAAATACAACTGCCCCTCCACAGAGCGCAGATGAATGCCGGCTCCAGGGGAGAAAGTGGACTGATTTCTTTCATAATGCAGTACCAAGAGCACAATTTGAAGACCTGTAGAGGGGTTGCAGACAGAGAAAAGAAGATTTCAAAATTTCATATCAAATATTAAAACTGCCTAAAATCAGAAGTCTAATCACACTACATAACATCAAATATTCATGTGACTCTGCACTTTTACACAAAGACAATGAGAGAGAGTCTTAAAATATTTTGTCATCTTAATCTGGATTTGAAGAAGTTGAGATTTTTCTTCTATCGTATAGACCAGCTAAAAGCCTGCCAGGAAAGTGAGGAGAGAAAGAACATAAAGAGCAAACAAATTTAAAAAATAGTTTAAATCTGTCTGAATATTTTTTTTTTCTTACGATTTCTACTAATTTAGCAACTTACTCTGTTATTTGGTTGGTGGTTGTTTCTTTTTTTAATTCACTGCTTTTCAAATACTAACCCATTTCTTTATGTGATATTAAAATTCTGAAATCTCCAGATTTACAGTTACATATTTTGCTAAAAAAATTACGGAGTAGTAGACAGCCACCATTATTACAAATTTTCCCTCTTGGAACAGGGAATTTGTGAACTTGTCTGGTGACAGTGGCAAGATTGGAATGAGGAAGAGACTCTTTAAGGAAAATCCATAGGTATGTGGCATGTCATTGTATGCATATTCTGGTGAATTTTTCTAAAATGACATGTAATTTGGGACTGTCTCTCAATAAGATTTGTGCTCCTAAGTCCCACAGGTAGATTTTAATATCCCTTGTTTTGTGGTATTTAGACCTCCTTACTTATTTTGCTTACAGGTATAGATTCAGGTGAATTCATAAAATTCATGGTATGAAAAAAATATTCTTAAACATGTTTCATCACATGAAATCAATCTACAACAACTAAATTAGTTACAGATATGGTATAAAGTTCTTTCTTTGAACTATGGAAAAAGTTGAATTTCAGCTGGCTAGTACAGCTGGACTTAATCTTAAAAAAAGAAGTAAAACATTTTCAACTGAGGATCTGAGAGGACAGAGATGACTTTTTACCTGCAACAGTTAATTCTTGTATGCTGGGAGCAGAGAGGTAGTAATGACAGCTGCAGGTAGCTCCAATCCTGCTGCAACTCTACCCTTTCCCTCCCTGACCACTGCTGCATTTCTCCTTATCTCTCCAGGTGCACTTCTCTCATCCTAAGCACCAGTTCTTTCTCTATTTCAACACATCAGTTTTCACTTCCCTAAAAGTCCCAACCCCAACAAAAACAAACCAAACCCCCAAACAAAAACACCACACACACAGACCTTTGTAACAAACATCAGCATGATGGAGTTATAAATATGATCTTATCCTGGAGATTATTTGGATAGTCTCCCATAAAAATTAGTTTAGGTGTAGTGGGCAACCTTTACTAAAACAGATACCTTCTCACAAGTCATCCTAGGAATCAGTTAAATTTACAGCTAGCCCTAACATAATCCTGACTCATTTTTGAACACATTGTTAGCATGACATTAAAATGAGTAGACCTATCTACATATGGAGATTAATTCCAACAGTTGAAAGTAAATTACAGAATTGATTATGCATATGACAATTGGCGGCATCTTAGGATGTCATGATGTATTTGGAGACAACAAGTGGACATAACATCTGTGGTGGCTGACTACAGTGTGGGAACACATCCAATGCACAAACACATAGAGGTTTCAAAAGCCCGATGGAGGTGTGCAGCATCACATACCAAAAGCTTGCTGGATGAGATACAGCATGTTCTCAGACCGTATGTCTGCTCCAGATAGGATTCTGAAGTATGGTTTCAACTCTCTGCTTTATGCTCTACTCATTCCTAGTTACTCCTGATGACTCTTTAGTGGAAAGAGGCACCACTTGTTCCCAGATGCCAGATACCGATATACCATCAGTGCTTCTTTTTTTGGTGGTATGGACAGGCACAACCTAAGCAGCAGAGCCCAGAAGGTACATGAAGGACAGGGCATTTTGCAGAGCACAGTGCACCCACATGTCTGGATAGGGAGTGCTCTTGGCAGTAAGTAGTTACACGACTCATGCAGAAATATTTGGAATCTTTGTACTCTTTCAGAACGTTTCAGTTCAGACTCATCATGAGAATTTGCACCTCTCCCCACAGTCACAAAACACTTCCAAAACCCAGAGGACGGGTGACCTAGTGCTAGAGCATGCACAGATCAGCACAAAGGCCTAATTTCCCAAGGAACCAAGGCCAAGCTGGACTTCAGCTAATATGGTAAACAGATTAAACAAACATGGTGTAGTTCTTTATGTTCCCAGTTCCTGGAGTATAATAATGACACTGGCTCGCTCTGCTGAAAGCCTATTTAATTCTGGCAGACTTACAGAGCAGGCTGCAATCCATGCAAAAGTAAACGCATTGCTCCTACCTCTGAGACAAGCAAAGAGTGGGGCTGCTGTTTCTCTCTTGTGGTGCATCTGTCACTAGGATCCCACCACACCTAACCTGGCACTATGGGGAGCTGCCCAAATCCTGCATCTGCAGCATGGAAAATGCACGGTCCAGATAAACTACTCAGCATTTGGATAACTGAATATTGGTCACTGTCTACAAGTACAGAGTATATGACCATGGTGAAGACACGGAGACTTTTGTACTGTCCCAGCTGAATCCTGACAGGGGAAGTTTCCTGCTTCTCTGTTGTACAACCCAGAAACAGTTGTGCAATTTCACAACTGTAAGGTCTCTTCTGCTCAAAAAGCAACTTTGCTGTCACTCCTAGGTACTGTGAAAGTGTCACAAGCCCTTCACACATGCAATGCAGTACTGTGTTAAAGCTACAGAAGTGCCCACTAGAAAATAAAATGATACACAAGCTTACATACCTCATTATGATACTTTATCTTGTCTTTATTACCCTGCTTACTTTTCTTGTCTCTCCAGACCACACAACTACAAAGTGTCAAGCATCGTATGTTCATTTTTTACATAGAATACTGGCTTCTTCCATATCTACTGTCTGTGAGCTTCATCATGACCTAGGAGGGCAGTGCTATTATTCTAAGGGTTGTTGTCTTCTTTCAGAATATCCCGTGATTTTAACACAGAAAAGCTACATATGCTTCTGTCAAACAGCTACATTTAAGATTTACATTAATAAGTGTAAATAGACATATGCTAAAGGCTATTTATTAGGTAATAAACATAAGAAGAGTAAAAAAAGTTAAAAAATCATATTTTGATATTTTGACAGTTGTTTAACATGGAAAAAATGTTTCAGAGAAACCCAGTGAAGCACAGATGAATCCTCCTATTCTGAATAGCTTGACAAAAGTGAGATATGGAGTTTACATCAGGAGGCCTGTTGCCTTATGTTTCATTGAATTTGAAGACTGAATTACCACTTGAGTGATCTCTGGTAAAGTAGATCACTGAAAACCTTTCCAGTAGATTAATAATTCTAAAGATGGTTTGTTAATTTTCCAATACTATTAAAAAAAAAAAATCCTATCTGGTTCAAACTAGAAACTGCAAAAGCAAAGTTGACACATGAAGGAGTGAGGGGAAAAAAGGGTAGTTCTGCAGAATTCAAACATGCCATCATAAGGTTAATTTTGCTCCTCTTAACATAGGTGATATGACTAGAAAAGTTTCAGAAACTCCTCAGCTAAGACAGGTGCCTTGAAAACCAAAAGCTGTCAATCCCAGGCTACAATTTCTGTGAAACTGTTGGAGAATATGATACAGTTAATAAACCTACTCACTTTCATGCTTCTGCAAAGCCCTGCAAAAAATAAAATCTACTCATCTTCAAAAAACCATACAATGAAATTGAGCTCAAGTTTAATGGAGGACTTCAAACATTATGCTGAGCTTGACCCTACTCAAAAGCAAAAAGTTGTCATGCTCAGCCATCCTCAGTAGCCATGCCATCCTATCAGTCATGAGTCTGATATAGTTGACAGAGTCCATTAAACACAAGGAATTAATGTGTGACATTCTGATCCTCTTATATTACTCAAGTAAAACAAAATATAAGAAATATTTCAAATTTAAATAACTGAGTCAAGAAATAGAGATGTGAAATACAGATATGACCAATACAGGTCATGTCCTAAAATATATACCTTTTTAATATTTGGAGTTTATCTTACCTCCAGAAGCACACGTGCCATGCCTATGCAACAAACCAGATCCAAATATTGCAAATCTTGCCCCTGTTTTGATCAAGCAACTGATCTTTCTGCTCCTCTCCCCATCTCTCTTCTCTTTCTGTACCCTAAAGATCTTTGATACATATCTCATCTTCATTTGCCTGGTTAAATGCTTTAAAAGTGGATTAACTCCTCAAATAGCTGAGGCATAATTATTTTGCAACTGGGTGTGCACCAGTGGCAC
>VYZX01020070.1:0-10846 GCA_013401335.1 Brachypteracias leptosomus
AGCGACGTCCCTAACTCTTGCTCGAGGGAGGGAACTTTTTTAGATTGAACAGAAAGCTGTTTAAAGTAAATGCAGATTTGTAGTGCGGGAGTTTCCATGCTAATTGATTTGGAAGAGGCACTAATGCAAGCCAGCAAATCAAGATTTAAGACTACATCACACTTGGATACGTAAAAGCCAATGAAAACCCCAAGAATTTACTTACTGCAAATTGTTCAAGTCCCAGAACTAATTTTAAAGTAGGTTGAGGATGAAATGCATTGATCTTGAGGGAAGCCAGTGGGGATAATGCACTCAACTTGTTTACTGAAATAAGAATACTTGCCTGTAATTTTCTGACACAGTAACATTTTATTTTGGAAACTAAGTACAACACTATGATTACAGTTACTGATCATCAATGATTGATACATCAGATATGATTACCACTACTATAAAGTATAACATATTTGCTAAAAGGGAAAAGATATTTAAATAGCACCTCCATGCATGGTTTTTTCGACTATGGCAAATAACTTATTGAACGAAAACAGAAGGAGCATTGTTTGCTCAGATTATAAATGGATTTGAGACACTAGAATACAATACACTGAGGCAGTGACCAGTAATCACAACAGGATCAGGTCATCTGGTAAGCAACTTTACTAGTACTGCACTGATTGAGGTTAATAACTACTTCACTCAAATCAGGACACTGTATTATTTGTACCAGTAGCTATTACAATCAGTAAGATCTCCCACATATACCATCCCTTTTAAAAAGTTGCTTTAAATTGTTTTTTTCACTGTTTGCATATAAATTATAGGAAAGAGAGAATGTTTCATTTCACTATATAACAATTTGCAGATATTTAAATTAGCAGGATATCCCGAGAGTTTAACTTAAGAGCCAGTAACACTGATTTTCTGAATTCTACTTAATTATTTCAGTTCTTAGAGTTCTCTCAATGATCTTAAAGCATTTCTATGCATCTCTCCCCTTTCTGTAAACATTGTTTCCGCCATCTTGATTTTAGGTAAATTTCTTGCTCTGGATTCCTTTTTTTTAAATTATTATTTTACCAGCCTTTTAACCCTAGGACTAATTAAGCCTTTCAGGTAGCATTCACACCTGTGGCCAGATACAGGATTTGAAGCCAGTGTCCTCAGTTAAAGACACTGTACTTTAAGCAGTCACCAATGAACTTTCCTTAGTAAAGGTAAATTGGATTATGGATTATCCAATCTCATTTGGGAGTAGCACTTTTTATTTCCATAGTGAACAGATTAACAATGCCTCCCTGAGCCTCACTCCTCCAGTACAATTGCATCAAATTAAAAAGCAGAAATCACACCATCAGACAATTCATTACCTAAAGCAATACTGGGTCGAGAAGAAATTTCCTTTTGAGAAACTAAAACTAGGTATATGAGGTTTGTTTGGCTTTGTTTTCCCTCTCTGTCCTCTTCAGAGGAGCAAGAGAATGGAAACTGTGCCGCAAGACAAGCAGCATTATACATTGCAACTTCACACTAGTATGTGCACCAGCAAGACAGCTCTTTTGGTCAGATGGCCAAAGGAAGTTCTTAGAGGAAAGTGGTTACAGGCTGCAATCTTCAAAGCTTTGGGAAAATATGCAGAGGTCTTCACATCCAGCTAAGGCTGGTCTTTGACCAGCTCATTTCCTAGATGGATGGTAGCATTTCAGTATTCATCTTCAATCTGTCCCAGACAGGGCTTCCACCATCTTTATATGGATGTAACGTATTACAAATAAACCTGCAGCCTATCAGTTTCTCCTGTAAGACTCTTCATTCCTGCCTTGGATTGCATCTCCATTCCCAGCTCTCCCCTCAGAACCCTTCTGTTATACCAAAACACAAACATAACTTACTGAACCAACAGAACCTTTTGCAGGTCAGCATTTCCTGCATTCATCAGTGAAACTGAAGATGACTGCAATGCAGGAGAACCCCTGGCAGCTGCTTTGTCAATTTGAAAGCCAAGTGAGGAGAAAAAAACAGCTTAGGAGTTTCAGATTAAAAAATAATACAGTATTTTTGCAGAATTAATTGGTTGTGGATGAATTTCTTACACAGTGGTCTACATTTTTTCTTACATTAAGGAGATGGAGATATATATATATATATATGAACATCTCTTCTACATTATGCAACAGAGATCTACATAACTTGATGCTGACTGCTACATCTTAGTAACGTATGTGCATGTGAGGGTGCAACTGTGTGTTTTCCAGGCCTATCATGATTGAAGTCACATTCAATGACAAATACGTCAGGAAAACACTGCTACATACAACACCAAGAACCTACATTCAATTAATTTTTCTCTTTGCTAAGGCTTCATAGCTGAAGCAGAGTAGATGTAAGACATCACACACCACACATTTAATTCAAAGCTATTGAGACAAAGCCTTTTGTAAGCCAGGAAGAAGTAGACAGAACTACATAAAAGCCTTAACATGGCAGAGATATGCCTTCTCCTGTTAACTTTTCCCTTTCCTCACAAAGCGCATGGAACAAATGGCAACAGTGGACACACCTGTTGAGTCCTGCCTTAGGATCCAGACTGTTCACTTCAAAGGCTGAAGCTTTCAGTTGTAGCAAGTGACGGCAACGCTTATTGAAGGATTGCCACTGCTGAATCCAAGAAAGTGTACTCCCAACCAACTTTACCCACTTTAAGATCAAGAAAAAAGCAGGTGTAAGACCAGAGCCCTAAATGCATCTTTCATGATATAAGGCATTAGTCCCTGGACCTGGTGTGCATCAGCTCCATACTAGAGGCCTTAACTTTCTTTCACTGAAGTCAATGACAAAACTTTCCAAAATATGCAACAATCTACCTACAGATAAGAAAACCATAGCACAGCTTTTTCTTTTGAATTCTGTAAGATTTCGTTACTTCACATATTTTTCTCTCCATTTTTTCCCTTTAAAGACGGAATTATTTAAGTCAGAAAAATGAGCTTTGTGATTCCAAGTTAGCAGTATATATTTTTTTTGTAGTTACTTGCTGTGAAGTTCAAACATTAAGCACTTATGGGACACCACTGAGGAGAGTGACTGTATACATACTCAAGAAAACAAAATGATTCACATGTATCAAGTCAAAAATATACTTCTGTACTTCATATAATATATAATTTTCTCTTCATAGTCCTGGTATAATTCATACTAATTCTTAACTTTATTCTGCAAAGAAGCCCTAGAGCTGCAAGAGAGAGGATGGTGACTTCTTCCAACTACAACAACAAATCAAATTGCCTAAAATCAAAAGATATACTCTAGGAGTAAAAGGCTGCCTGCAAGAAAAGTGAACAAGATCATACAGAGAGTTCTTTCCATTCATTCATTGAGATTGGACTAGTAAGATTTATGTTTTGTAATTAAATTGCACCATAGCTATTAGAGATTTGGGTAAGTAGCTCTACAGAGTTTTTTTAAAATACCGATGGAATTTTTCCAACTTATTACTGTTCCTCATAAATGTGACAAACTTTTTTCTGAACTTGCAGTGAGGGAAGATGAACCAGAAATCACAATGATGTAGAAGACATTTGAGAACTTGACTTCTTTAAAAAGAGAGGGTGCACTATGGTTGATTTCACACAAAAGATTATGTTTAGAGATGTTGGTATAGTATTAATTAATTAATTAATTTATTTATTTATTAATTATTTAGGCTGTGCCTGGTCAAAAATTGCAAAGAGTGCCCAAGAGACAGGAGAGAAGTGTGGCAATTGCATAGGCATACATCAAGCTTTTTTCTCTCAAATGGCATAGTCCTGCTAGAGGGAAGAATACAGAGCAACTGGATTAATAAAATTTTCATATGCCTTACAATTAAATAACTTATACTGAAGCTACATTCTGGATAAATGTATTTTCCACTGACTTCAGCATTAGTTTATGCTGAAGTTTCTTTAGCCTAGTGACATTTGAAAGCAGCAAGTTTTATTTCTGAGAGAAATTGCCTGAGCTTACTCTATTATGATTTGACATTTACATTGCAGTCATAGCCTGCAGCTCCAGCCAAGATCAAATCCCCACTGTTCATGCACAGATAAATGTATGGTCCCTGCTCCAGAGAATTTAAATCTGAGGTCACCTGCTAAGCCAGCTACAGAAGACCAGAGAATCTAAATAACAAATTAGCAACCTAGCCATTTAGACAACTGCAACCCTAAGGTTATTGTTACTGGCATAGAAAAGACTGAAGGAGGAGCTTTTTTGTATGCAGCCCACATAATCTGGGTAAATATGCTTTCTTAGATGGAAACCAAACAACATAGATTTGTTGTGTGGCCTAATATTTGAATATAGCAGTTTTTCTTGTGCATAAACGTCATGCTATGATTCAGACCACTTAGAAAGGGTCATTAATTTCAAATTCAATTTATTGTACTTGTACATGAAAGGTCTGCATTACCGATTTTGCTGAAGTTTTATTATGTTTGCTTTGACGAAGGCGTACTTCCTAGACAGCTAGGATTTCATTTTCCATTTCAGAAATGCAGGGCTTGCTGAAATCTGGACTTGGGCCTACCTTTTGATTGTGAAATACACCTTAACTTGATTTCTATTTCACCAAGATTGTACGTATTTTGAAGGGCTGCCTGCAAGCCCAAGATCTTGATTTTGCTTTTTCTTAATGCCAAGGTAACTAAACAGTGAACTGTCTAGGCTCTACTTCATTAGTTGCTTTTAGTCCCTTATAAGATCACTTTCGCATCTCCTTACCTACAATATGCCCAAATATATTTGAAAATTAAACTCAAATATGTATCAGTAAATATGTATCAAACACACAGCTGTCAATACTTAAAAGTAATATTCAAGAATAACTGACAGTTATTTTACCTTGCCTAACATCTACCGCTTGATGTAATTGTGCAGCCTGCCAGTGAGCACTCAGCATCCAAAATTCAATTGTATCCTACTTGGGAAGCTCACACAGCGGGATGCTGATGAGGTTTCACAACTGTCCTTCATTCTGTCTCCTATGCATAGGTGTCCTTCACAAGAAATTCTCTGGTTTCAGATAAAACACCTCCAGGCAACTAACAGCATTACAGGGGCAGTGCTTTTTCAACCAGCCCAGCAGCAAATGCTGGTGATTCAACCTGCTCTAATTCTGCAGCAACTAAATAAGACTCATTCTTTCTTATCCAAGATTTCCTTAAGCATGTTAAAGAAAGATTTTGCCATCTGAAACACTCTTTCAAACAAAATCTATTGAACCTATTGCTTCTTTCTTTGGAAACATATCCCATATAGAGGTTCTCTACAGCATGTATTTTCAACTGTATTTTTCAAGACTGTTAGACTGCCACCACATACAGTATTTTCTTCTATACTCATCTTGTTTACACTTGGAAAGATAGTGGGGCTTTTTTGTAATTGTACTAGTATTTGGTAATTTATTTGCAAACTACTTCTTTGAATACTCAAGAAAATCAAAAGTTTTTTAAGGTAGATATTTTGCTCAAATATAATTTTGTAGGGTGTTGTGTCTTTTTGTTTTGGTTTGTTTAGTTTTTTTGGGGGGGAGCAAATAAACAGTAGAATTGAATCCTACTACTTATAAAGAGGCTAAAAAGTTTAGCCTAAAAACTTTACATTGTAGTGTTTATAATGTTTATTTATTTAATAGAATTTCCTTTTTCTTTATCTGCAATTTCATTTGCAGAATTTCTATTAAAAGAATGCTTTCTTATTAATCCAAATCTGAGTTAAATTCTTGAGTTAACTTTTACTGTTACACTTAGAATACTTTTTGCAATGCTATTTAAATTCCTTTATTGCATGACTGCACATCGCTGTTGTGAAGGACTTTAATGGTTTGTTGGACATACTTCAAGTCCCATTAAAGGTTATCCAGGATTTTGTTTCACTAGTTATTTTTCCACCAGTGAACACAAACTATTTTGTTGTACCTTTCACCAATCTTAATTTGTTCAATTTTATACATTCAAGTCTTTGTTTCAAGTCATTTGACAATTAAGTTGTTCAAATACATCCTTATTCATTAAAAGTGGCTGCATTTTCTGCTTAGTTAGCAATAGTGGGTCAACCCATTATGAATACATAATGACTGAGGCCTTAACTATTATTATCATTTTCTCTGATTTGGTTTATATCAAGACCTGCATTATTCATAGTGGAATCCTTTGAACTCTGAAGGTTATGGAGAAACTGAGATGCCACTTTAAGTTAGTGAAGCTCTGAAAAGCTTCTAGGCTTCATGGTGAATTTAAAATCCAGTATTACTGTCACAAAGCTCTTGTTACTGTATGGTCTGATTACATTCCAAATCCAGCCATTAACAGAATTAATGTCTCTGTCCCTGGCCTGTAGATGGCCCTGTTATGCACTGTTTAAGTAAACACCTTCCAGTGTTTTCTCACTTGTCTTCATCTGTAAAGCTGTGTTGTACTGTAAAGCCCTTCAAAAAGTTCAAATTCTCTAGAGGCTTCTACCTTCATTAATGACAACACTCTACCACTCACAAAAAAGAGAAGGGAAACATCAAGAGGAAACTGAAGGAAAAGACAATATCTCTTCAGGCCCGCTGCAGACTATTTTTTTTTTTCAAATTTTAGCCTATTTGAATGTACAAAACTCAGGTAGCGGTCAATAAGGAAACAAGAGTTCCTTATCTCAGCTGGCTTCCCTGCTGTCATCCCTGTGATTTCACTCCACTGGACTGTCCACCCATATCCACAGCAGTGTTAAGCCATGGTGACACTTCTTCAGTGTTAATATAAATATTTACTATGTAACAAAGCTTTTTATTTCATTTTCTGCTTTGGTTTTTGAAAATATATCTAACATGTACAAACATTTTATTGTAATGCCTGTAGTATCTACTTGCAGATAGGTTTTTTTTACAACTAGAAGCTGCTAATGAAAACTTCTGTTATCATGATTGGTCAGTTTATGAGATGTCCAGACATGCCAGGACCACCAGAGGCCTTCCTGTCTCTGCTCAGTCCTCAGAGCTCCCCCCACCTGCTCAGGACTCCATGTCAGCTCCCCAGGGCTTTCAGCCACTGCCCCAGCAATGCTCCAGCAGGGCCAGTCTCCAGCTCCCCACAGCCCTGCCCTGCCCAGCCATGGACTCTGCTGAACCAGGCCCATCCATGGGCCCATGGCTCAGCCTGGCCCCATCCCCAGGGAGATGCCTGGTGCTGTCCCAGTGTCCCCCTCCTGCCCTGCTTGATCCAGCAACTTGATATCAGCCCTAAGCCACTGACTTTCTGCTGTCATCAGTGCATCAAGCCGGCAATAAGAAGCTCATGAGCAATACAGCCCCTCATAGTTTGTGTCAATGAAAACATCAGTAATGCCATAAGGCACAGACACTAGTAAACAGTTATTTAAAAAACAACCCAAAACTTATTAATTTAGACATTTTGCCTTGGGTAACACTCACATAGAGACCCAGATCTCTAAGTGAGTGGCAACAGCAGCCTCCTCTGCAAGTATCCCTGCAGCAGTGTCTTAACTGGCTTGGGTGAGACTCCTCAGATGGTTCTGCTGGATTCTCACCACCCATATAGCCCCTGGTCCTGTGCCATCACTCCAGCACATTATCTCCTAACTATCTTAGCTTTGCATAGAAGGCTTCCTGGCATGACCATTTCTGCATCTGAAGAAACAGCTCTCACTGACTATTTAAAACTCTCAATGTGCAGTTTGGCAAATGTGACAGTAGGAGCTGCCTAGTGACAGCCACTTCCATGGCAGTTGAAAACAGAAATGCTGAAATAACATGACTCTAGTTCTGAATATGGATAATCGTCTGGATTATATATTGTCTGTGTAAGAAAAAACCTAAGCGCTTTTTTTAAAATCATAGTCTATTCCACTCAGCAGCACTGTTCTAAGACCAAGTCAGGTGAGTACTGAAAGATCATTAGTGCCAGAAAAAGGCATATTTTCTCATGACAATACTGATTTTTTGGCAGAGACATGGCAAGGTATTTTGTCAAATAATGCCAAAAACAAAGTTCAGGCCCATGAACTTTCACCTTTTTTCTAAATGTTTAGGCGTACATGATAGACAGTTCTCATAACGTCACTCAGAATGAGAAGTTTCATGTAGGCTATATAGGCAAGAATGAAGGTGCTAAAAAATAAATCGCAACCCCCAAAACTCAGAGACCAAGTAGCATATTGGTTGTTTAATTTTCTTGCAAAGTGACAGTAACAGGTGATGTGGAAGTCATCAGTTTGCTAGAAATGGATGTTAGTTCTAGAAGAGTCAAGCTAAATATTCCTGCTTTTCAGCATGATTAAATCTGTAATATGAAATTTTGACACTCCAACCATATACATGTTATTGATTTCTTTAAATATAAAAGAAAAAAAGCTCCCATTTATATGGGAATATCAAAGTTCACACTGTATATCACAAACTATTTCATTTAATATTCAAATACTTCATTTGTAATTTGAATGACCTCATTTTTACTCTGTCATCCTTTGCAGATTGCTAAAACAATTGCTAAAAACAATTGCTTAAAAATACACTATGAAAAGAAAATAAATTTTAAAAATGTCAGTCTCTGGATATGCATAGTGGTATAATGTGACCAGTATAGTGTAAGAAACAAACTGATTTTATACAGCCTATGGACAATTACTAAAAAAGCTGACAAATCTCTTGACAACGTTAATAATTCTTTGATGGCTATGTCCCCTCAGGGTTTTCTTTGGATTAAACTGAAGTGATTAATGTCCATTTCAGAGAGGTAGAAGGCATTTAAAACCGCTGGTAAAGAAAACACTAGACACAGACAATTCAGTGCCCTATATTCTAAAACACCTTGTAGGGTGAGGAAAAAAATTTTCTGGATTAAAATGGAATAGAAATAATTGCAGGACTGCAAAGCAAAGGATGAAGTGAGATTGCTCAGTCACACTGAGCAAAGCAGCCCTGTGGCATTTCAATATTCCCTGGAGTTCCTATGTCTGCTAGGTTTTTCCTGCTGCAGAGATGATACAGCATTATGCAAATCTGCAGTGGTACAAGATGATTTCCATTAGCAGCAAGGCTGCTAATTTTAATAGGTGCTTTGTTAAGAAAGATCTATGCACTGAACAGTGAAAGTGTGTACCAAGTACGAAGGGAAAAGTTCAATAGTATTATTGACAGATGTACCACTTAGTGCAGATTACGTACACATAATACTAAAAACAGTGCTGCCATCTCTTGGTTGTTTTTGGTTGTAGTAAACGTGTACTGTATTTGCCACATCTTAAAAAACCCCCCCCAAACCAACCTCCAGAAATGAATGCCACAACATGACACTGTTCAGCAATGTCTAAACTACTAGACACAGAAGGGCAATATTCAAATATTTTAAATATAGCTAATGGGGCTACTCCTAAAGATTAAGCTCGTGCCTCCCTCCTGGCCATACAGGAGACATTTATACAGTGGTGGGTTTTTCCCCGGTCTCTTCTTGCCTTTGAGGTAATATTTACTTCCTGGAAATAGAACACATTTGGAGTAGACAGAAAGAAAATGTCTCAGAGGACATTTCGGATGTTAAATTCTAAGCCTAAAAGCGTATGAATCCTGCAGGGAAGATTTCTGCTGGGATTCAGGTTTTTTTACTCAAGAGATTATGTTTTACTTTCCGTTTTATATATATATTAACACAAATTGATTTATATATACAAGAACATATATACAATACCGTTGTTCTGTTACACTGGAGGAATTAAAATCCTTTTGATCAATACTGCACGGAT
Source organism: Brachypteracias leptosomus (assembly GCA_013401335.1). Lineage (NCBI taxonomy): Eukaryota > Metazoa > Chordata > Aves > Coraciiformes > Brachypteraciidae > Brachypteracias > Brachypteracias leptosomus. The sequence goes on from VYZX01020070.1 coordinate 9,766, forward strand.
GTTGATTTTTGCCCTTCTGGCAGAATCAAAAAGGCAAAACTTGCCAATGAACTGCCAGAATCAGAGCCCCATCTTCTCCTTCCCTCTAGATTTCAACCCCCCTAATATGCAGGCAAGGGTTGTACTATATTTCCTTCCATAGGAGAAATACAATAAATTATGGTGCAACAGAAACCTGCATACTGTCTCTCTTACAAATTAACACTCCTAGTATTCTTAAAATAGTTGTTTATTGCTGTGGCTATATTCACCTAAGATTTGCTTGGATATAAAGTTTTGAGACCTCTAAAATTGTCCAGTCTAAATTACTTTTTAAGACATTCCAAAGAAACAGAACTTGTGTATATATACAATAATATTTTTGCTCAGTATTTTCTGCCTATAACTCAGGCCTCTTATGTGTACATAGTTGCAAATCTAAAACTTGATTCAGTCACTGGTCTGTCCTAAAAACCTAGGTAAAATGTTTTCAAGAGCAAATTCATTAGGCATACAATAATGTGAGTTGCCAAATTCCAAAGCACTTTCTAAAAAATGTATCTCATTTAGGTTTTATTTCTTCATTTAGGTTGAAAATTATATACACAAAAGAAAAAACTATCATTCGTTATCCCAGCTTCAATAATGAAATAAAATCAAGGTCCTCCATTAGCTACTTTCTGTTACCTTTGCAGAGCTCGCCCTTGCTTACCATGAAAATACAGAGAAATTAAGTTTGAGGACCTCTGGAGATAATTTAGCTGAACTCTGCTCAGAGCAGGTCCAATTAGATTAGGCTACTGAGGGTTGTGTTCAGGTGAGGATTCAACATCTCTGAGGACAGAGATTCCACATTCAAATTTTGCACCTGTTCCTAAACCAGACCACTCTTGTGGTGAAAATAAAAACATCCTAACATCTAATCAGAATTGCCATGTTGCAGTCTGTGTCCATTGCCTTTCATTCTGTCACGGCTGGCTCACATCTCACATGCTATCCACCAGGCTCCCTGAGCTGCTTGTACCCCAAGGAGATTTGACTTTGGCAGAAAGATAATGTGGAATGTGAGTTGTATGTTGCAGCAAGTGATGCTGTAGGAAGG
>VYZX01020071.1:0-12808 GCA_013401335.1 Brachypteracias leptosomus
AGGGAGGTTGGATGAGATGGCCTAAACCATTCTACGATTCTAGAAGTAATCAGTCAAAACCAGTAGTTATTCATCTTGTTGTTAATATATGAATATATGAATAAATCTAAATTAATTGGCTACCTATTTGAATAGGAATAATTTGTAAAACATTGGCAGAAGCGACAGCAGATTGCATACAGTTTTACTTTGCAGGAGAAGTGTTCTGGCTGAGGTGGAGTTAATTTTCTTCATAGTAGCCCATACGGTACAATATTTTGGATATGTGACTATAATAGTAATGACAACACATCGATGTTTTGGCTATTGCTGAACAGCGCAGCATCAAGGCTTCCTCTATTTCTCACACTGTCCACCCAGCAAGTACTCTGGGAGTGGGCAAGAGGTGGAGAGTAGGCACAACCAGCAGAGCTGACCCAAATTGGCCAAAATTGACCATATAATATGACATCATGTTCAGCAATAAAAGCTAAGGGACAGAAGGAGAAAGAGAGAGACATTTGGAGTTATGACATTTGTCTTCTCAAGTAGCTCTTATATATGCTATGGCCTTGTTTTCCAGGAAATGCTGAAATAAATATGTGCCTGCCAATGCAAAGTAGTGAATTAATTCCTTATTTTGCTTTCCTTGTGTATGCAGCTTTACTTCACTTATTAAAGTGTCTTTATCTCAGGCCATGAGTTTTCAGGCTTTGCTCTTTTAATTCTCTCCCCCATCCCTCTGTAGGGTGAGTGGAATGAGTGAGTTAGTGGGTGCTTAGCTGCTGGTCAGGGTCAACCCACCACAAGAACCCACACCCTTTGAATCCTTATTCTCTGGGAAAAAGAAAATACATATTCTGTAGGATGGTCCAGTGAAAACCAGGGCTTTTCCAATGCATCATCTTAAAGTTGACATGAAGATGTCATGTTACCACCATAATCAGATGGCAAAAATTTAGTGGTAGTTAAAAGTTTTATTTTCTGAGAGGAAAGAAGTAAAGGGAAAATATTCCAGGGGCAAGCTTCACTGAACCACCACACTAGAAACTGTATTGCTTTTGGATAGACTACAGACTGAAATATAATAAAAATTTAGAATTAGTACTGCATATGCATCAGCAAAGCAATCTCTTCCAGCTGTCCCCAGACTAGCCAGTAGTGGCTGATAAACCTGGGATGTTCTCTCATGGGAGACAAATTCTTCATGTGGTCCTTGATCTATGTGCTACTCATGACTTTAATAGTGACAATTTCCTACTAGAAACTCAACCTAAAAAAAAAACATTTCATACAAAGCATTATTTTTTTTGCAACAATTTAGTCTTCCATTATCTACTTCCAATCCCATAGCTAAGTTCCTTTCATAACTCCCATACTTCCTGCCTCCATTAGAAATACCAGGAGAGGAAAAAAAGCTACCATCCTTGGAGTATTGTTACTATTCTGTTTCTTATTCCAATCCTAATCAAAACTGTACAATGCATCCTTCTCCTTAAAACATAAAAAAATACAACTTATTCTTAAAGGTATGGCATTAATTGGGCTGAAGATTTGATTTGATTTCTATTTTGTCTTCATCACATCATTGCTGCACCTTTCTGATAAGAACGAAGTGTGCAATCTCTATATTTTCCCTCTTCATCAATTATTTTCTAACTCTTTGACCGCACTGTGTCTTTTCATCCTCAGACTCCTTTCTGTGTCTCAGCAGCAGCTTTTCTTTTCACCCTCTCTATTACAATTTCATCTCACTATATCTTTTCCATCCCATTTGCTCCTCTGTATTTTTAAGCAACTCACTTAGACATGCCTACAGATTTATTTGCCTTTCTCTCCTTCTCATTTCAGTGTTTTCCATCAGTCAGTGATCCTTTGAAGTATTCCTATGTTTGCTTAAACTCAAGGGACAATATTTTACCAGCAAATGTAAAAGTCTGTCTGCCTTATTCATGTTACAGAGCTGCCTTTGACTTTTGTAACTGTTTTATGTTTTCCATTTAGTTGAGATTTAGGATCTGTTAGTATTTCAAAATATTAAAGATCATTGTGAATTTAGGAAAGAGTATAAATATAAAACACCTAGAAGAAAGTAAAAAGAAGGCCTGAATTCTGGGTTATGCAGAGAAAGTTTGAGAAAAGTAGTCATTGAAATCTTACATCTCCAGAGAACTCTGTGTGATTTTAGATATGCATCTCCCACTTCCTATTACTTTGTCCTGTGGCAAAATTTCTGTGTTGTGAAACACATCTCCCATTAAAGCAAATGAAAAAAAAATAGGAGGACATTTAAAATATGATTCCTATGTCAAAACTGAGGGCATTGTGTTTGCCAGCTTGCAACCAACAAACTGGATTTAGCTATTTATCCAAGACTAGATCCTCAATGAATATGAATCATTAAGACTCATCTGAAGACAAGAGAGCTATGATATTTTACACCAGCTGAATAACTCTTCTCCAGGCAGTTTGATTTTTCCACAGGTGACCAATACATTCTACCAGCTATACCAGGTGGGCTAAACCCTGCTCTTCTGTCTCTAATCTAAATAAGAAATTTTTTTAACTCTTATCTAGGTCCATATATATGTGCACAATAGATGTGCATAAACTTATTATATAGCGTATGAAGAAGACACATTGAAGTTTTTATATTTTTATAACAGATCACAATATTCATTACTTTTAGCTAAGAGGTGTATTTCAGCCATATATTAAAGTTAAATTTATTTGGCATCTTTTCCTCTTGTGTTCATGACTTTAGAATTTGGGGACATGTAAACAGGAATAAGATAATGTATCTGTTCAAGGCTTAAATTGGGAGGTATGATAATCATACTCGGATTTTTTCCGTTGTGGTGCTACATACTAAAATGTAATAACTGATATTTTAGGCACAAAATCAAAAATATTCAGTTCTACTTTCACACTTGTTTGTTGATTTTTTTTCTTACTGGCTTCAGTGCTTACTCCATTAACATACATTAAGGTTGAGAGTCACCTTCACATTGTATACACCTTGGACAGGATCCAGCTACTGATGTCTGACATCTAAAGATGGGCTTGTAAGTGTGAGCTACAGAGCCCAAACACCCACTAAAAAGGGAAGATTTAGTTCAAAGAGGTGAGTAGTGCAGAAAGCTCTGATGAAACATGAATGGGTATTGTCAGGTTTGGTAGCTGTTTGGTGAACTGCAGTGAGTGTACTGAGTAAAGGCAGGTTTCAAGTTAGACCACTCATATCAGGCGGGAGTTGGGGAAAGATAGTGGATAGAGACGTGCATTAGGCTTATGTTGGAGGAATAATATCTTTTATATGAGAGAGTGTGGAGTTTTATTTGCACATCTTTATTGAAGAGTCATTGGCTAGAAGTTAAATGCAGCACTGGAATGGAATGTGAACTTCCACAGAAAAATGAAAAAATGTTAAAATACATTATTTATGTATATGGACATTACCCACATTTAGTGATTACTGATGGAATAATGGATAGGAGGAAGACAAAAAGAGCATACAGAGTCTGTGACATGAACTATCAAAGCAAAAACAGTTGCAGCCTGCAGAAACTAAGCTTCATTCCCTTCAGCCTCCACCTCCTTTCTCATACAAGCCCACTTTTGCTTTTACATCTCCTATCAATAGATGCAACTTTCAGCTCTTGCTGCCGGTATGTCAGTCTAGGTGATGTTTTTTTTGTTCACTATTTTTGCGCCACTGAAAGCTTACAAACCTAAACTGAAAGATAAAGCTACCTCAGTAGCATTTAGTTTTCTGGTATTCAGTCTTTTAAAGATATTGAATAGATTCAGTCTATTTATATTAAATGACTGAAATGTAATACCAAACAATAAAAGAAACAAAACTGAAGCCCCTTGAAGCAAGAAAACTATTTTTTGAAGAAAAGAAAATTATTAAAATCCAATATTCCTCAATTTGAAGAGTAGGACAAATTCAGTTTTAGTCTTTTAGTATAAATATGCTTAGTTTAATAAGTCTGCTTTCAGTTTCCTTGGCTGAGTCCAAATCTCCCCTCACTCATATGCTTCTATAGGAAGTAGTGTCCCACCTGGTCTTCAATTGCTCCTCTAAAAGGATACAGGTCTTACACAGCTACAGTGAACACCTTGGACCTTAGGGTGTCTCAAAAAGCATGAGAAACTTCTCTGTAGGGAACAGAATCAATCCCTCTTACTTGGGTTTTGTTCCTGTATTCTCCCTTTTCTTCATGAAAATAGTGAAGTAAAGATTTATTTTAAAAGTTCTATACACAGCACATGGCAAACTATTTGATCATATCAATTCTGTGTAAATCAGAAATTTAAGCCTTCTATAGGGAGTCAAAACATTTATTTGAATGCTGATAGATACATTGTATTCTTAAGGCAGGGATTAAAAACATTAGGGGTTTGTGTTTTCCTTTGTTTTGTTTCTTTCCCCAAATCTATTCTTAAACAAATCAGGCAAACAACTCACCTTATCAAGCACCATGGGGAAATGAATTTAGGGATTCATAAGTACTCTCCTAGTTTATATGCATGACTCACTGTCTGGTGGCAAAAATCAATTTACCTCTTTAAAAAGGCCCCCTTGGGGATAGAAGAATGCAGAGCTGTAATGGTTTGCTGTCTTGAGTGTCTTTGTCTGATGGCAAACAGAACTGGAATTGACAACAGAGAGTTATACTCATGAGCTAAAATGATTCATGTGTTGTGACTTTTTCCCTCACCTGGCTTTGCAAAACTGCACCTGCAAAATAGTGCATCTATGTCATTCATGTAGTCACCTCGATTGCATGCTTCCCTGGTATTTACAGGCACTGACAGTGCCTTGTATCTCACTAGCTATTTATGTGCTTTGATATCCCATTGCAAATCAAGCTCTCTTCTGTCTGCACGAATGTACAGGCATTGCTAAGGATTAGACCATGCACAACTGAGAACCCCACTGAGGATGTTTCAACCTTCATGTTACACAGTGAAGTATATGAAAGGAAAGGCACAGGTGAAAGTCTACATGCATCTCGTTACCTTACAAGCAGCATCAGAGAGTGGAGACAGTATTAGGGAAAAACTCAGAGAATACGGGTTTTATTCATAGTTCAGGCCTTGATCTTCTGTATGACTTCAGACATACAGACTTTCAACTGGATGTGACTGCTCCACTTCTACTGGGTCTTGCTTTCTTTAATTAAGAGCTAAAAATTTGAAGTACCGTCCATTTGTACTGCAGCAAGTGCAGAGAGGCTTCTGTCTCTTACAATCACCAGCTATTTTTGTATTACAGTTAAGATCATTCAGTAATACTTTTCCCTGTATAATCTGTATCTTCCAAATGTCAGTAGAGTACAGTTAGTTGATACCACATGAAGGTCTGGCCCAGTACATTTGAATTCTTTTAAGCATCTAGCTTATATACTGTCAAGGTTTAGGGTCAGTCCACTAGACCTACAGCACAAATCAGGACTAAAGGCAGAATGGGCAGAGTCCTCCTTCAATGCCAGCCATTGAAAAACAGGAAACCAGAGAGGAATAAAAAGGGCAAGACCCTTGTGATCCCTCAGCTTTATACTGAATATGACATATATGAGATGGAATCCCTTGTTGGTCAGTTTAGGGTCACCTGTCCTGGCTCCCTCTCCCTGCAGGTAAGACCTCTTATCTTTGCACCCCCTGGTGATTTATCAGTGACCTTGGTCTGAACACCAATTCTTGGTAGTAACTCTAAACACTAAGTGTTATCACTGCTAGAAGCAGAAAATGTCTGCAAAATCATGCTGTTATCCTCAGAAACTGCAGTTAATTAGCAGAGACTTAGCTAAAAAATAAAATCAGTGAACAGAATGTTCAGTTATAGCTCAAACCAGGACCTATACAAATAATGTTAATTACTTGCTAAGTTTCACTGTGAAACTAAAAAAAGTTTTTGATATAATAAACAGGACATAGGAGATCACAGTCTGTGGCAAGGATATGCTGGAATGGTGAGGAAACATTTTGAATTCATATTTGTTCTGACTGCAAATTTTGCAGTCACTTGGAGGTTTTCTAATAAAGTTGTTGTGGTTTAACCCCAGACAGCAACTAAGCCCCACCCAGCCACTCACTCTGTCCCCCATGGTGAGATGGGGAAGAGAATCAAAAGAGTAAAAGTGATAAAACTCACAGGTTGAGCTAAAGACAGCTCAATAAATAAATCAAAAGCACACAAGAAGAGCAAAATAAGGAATTAATTCACCACTTTCCATTGGCAGACAGGTGTTCAGCCATCTCCAGGAAAGCCGGGCTCTATCATATATAACGCTTACTTGGGAAGACAAACGTCATTACTCCAAATGTCCCACCCTTCCTTCTTTCTCCTCCAGCTTTATAAGCTGAGCATGACATCATATGGTCTGGAATATCCCTTTGTTCAGTTGGGGTCAACTGTGTCTCCTCCTGACTTCTTGTGCACCCCCAGCCTACTCACTTGTGGGGAGGTGTGAGAAGCAGAAAAGGCCTTGACTCTATGTAAGCACTGCTCAGCAATAGGTAAAACATCCCTGAATTATCAAGAGTGTGTCCACCACAAATACAAAATATGACCCCACTACTGTGAAGAAAATTAACTCTACCCAAGCCAAAAATCGGCACAGAAGTGAAAATAAAAATAATTATTTTAGAAAAGAAAAGGAGTATAGAAAGAAAAGAGAATTGTTAAAACCCCCTTCCTCTCCTCCCCTCAAATGTGAATTTGGTTTTATAGTCAAACCAGAAGCTTATCAATTGAATCAAAATGGAAACTCTGACTTTATAATCTTGTTTCAGTTGAAAAGCAGAGAAAGATGGTTAAAAACAACTCTATGAAGATATTCAGAAAGGCAAATATATATCCCAAGTTCACATTATATGCAGCAATAGGCTGTCAGGGTACAAATTATAAGTTCTGCTGACATTGAATGCAGAAAAATAATTCAATCCAGAGCAAGTCAGTATTATGCATAGGGATATTCTGGATTGATTGTGCAAGCAGATGTTCTGTGAATACAGTCAGGAAACGAAGAAATGTTTTTTGTCACCTCTGTTCAAACATGCAAGCCAACTTCATTCCCAGTTGAGATGAGAACAGGAATCCATTGCTTACTCCATTAACAATAGACAATTTTTCTAATAATGAATAGATTTTTTGCAGTCCTCTGATGAGATTGTTGAGTGCCAGATGTAGCTATGAGAATTTTAATTTTTTTTATTCTCTAGAGAGGTATCAACAGTTTCATTTTGGTCTGAAGAGCTTATTTTAAATGCATCTGAAATAGAAATAAACTGCTAAGTAGCATCTGTCAATAGGTAATGTTATATCTCTCTCTAACAGCACAATGCATATATCCCAGATATAGGCTAAGAAAAAAGATGAGTGATTGGAGAAAAAAAATCAGCATCATACAAACATACATTTATTCAGCGGATAGTGATTTCGACCCAGACAATCTAGAAGATAAAGTTGGGGAGGTGCAGTGATAGCAAAAAACATTCATATACCCATATTGTTTTATTTGTATACAAAAAATATACACTGAAAGGAATTTGTTTTTAAAGTTTGGCTTATAATTCCAGACATTCTTTTCCTAAATTGTATAATATTTTTTTCTCAAAACTTAAACTGTTATTTATGACCTCAGACCCACTGTGAGTTTTTGAACTCTCTCTTCTTCAGAGACCTTTTTTTTTCTTTTTTCTTTTTCTCTTTTTCTTTTTCTTTTTCTTTTTCTTTTTCTTTTTTTTTCTTTTTCTTTTTCTTTTTCTTTTTCTCTTTTTCTTTTTCTTTTTCTTTCTCTTTTTCTTTTTCTTTTTCTTTTTTCTTTTTCTCTTTTTCTTTTTCTTTTTTTCTTTTCTCTTTCTTTCTCTCTTCTTTCTCTCTTTCTTTCTTTCTAACAATGTGAATAAAACAAAAGCATTTTACTGTTGCTTACAACCAGAAGCGAAAAAGGTAGTGTCAGGTATTCCCAGTATCCTGCTTGTAAACCTGTAGCTTTGCCCTTGGATTAAACTGTAACGAACAGACATTGCATTATTTTACATGCATTTTCTTCCAAGAGGTTTCCACATATGCTAAGGTAGCAAGGTCAGTCAATAAACTTCTTATGACAGAGTTGGAGAAGTGAGGTTTTGTTTCACAATGCTCCACTGCCTCCAAAAAAAATTACTTTCTTTTTTTTTAAAAAAAGACCTTTCTGAGCATAACCCATTGCCATCTTGCTTAATAGGCACATCCCATGGCCTGCTGGGTTGGCATAACTTAGTAGGAAAGGGAGATGCTGTTGGGAAAATGCGCAGAAGAGAGATGAGTTGTAAAAGTGTAATTGGCACACACACACCGCAAACTATCCCAGAAGACCCAGAAGACTTCTCAGTCTTGAAAACATTTACAACCAAGCACACTGATTTATACCCCAATTCCAGTGGATTTACTCATGAGAACAACTAATATGCTCAGTAGTAATTAACAAGCCTGAATTTTCTCTGTTATTTTCACTAACTCTCATGCCTCTTCACACTGTCAGAGGTGTAAAAGAAAAAGTACTGAGAACAGAGTCTTATTTCATATTTCTTCCTCAAAGACATTTTTATGCTATCAATCCAGCTTTGAAAAACAAATGTCACCAACCAAGAGGAATCAACAAATGTGTAAACCCATGTGTCCTCATTCATCTCATCACGTGTCCTCTGACAGTTCTCCAAAACAACATTCAACTAAATAAGTTGTGAACTTTAAAACCTTATCAGCAAAATTAAAATGCTAAAGTGGACAAATTTTTTGTTTATTTAGTTCTTTCAGTTTCCTTTTGCTTTGTATTTTTCCTCTAAAACACATGTATACAAACTGACAAACATGAGACTATCCACAGTTTGCTGCATAAACTCACGTATCCAGATGTGGTGAGCAAATCAATATTCATAACTGTTAAACAGTGGTTCTAGCAAATGGTAAATATCCCTCCTTTTCTAGGTTTTAAACCAACAAGATTTGATATTCAAATAGCACTCAAATTCTTGTTGAGCTTTCAAGCTTGTGTTGAAGTCTCAGTGAAGTCAATGGGACAAACTTGTGCTTAACAATGTTTTACTTCATTTCTCACAACAAAGCTCTGTTTTAGCTATTAATGTGAATTTAGGGTTAAAGCTGCCGTAAAAGATGAAATATGATAAATCACTTTTCACCCCATAATCCAGAGTGTGCATGACAGGACACACTTAGTATTGCACTGCGCTTCCATTACTAGAAAAAGTAAGGGAAGAAGCTTTGGCTTAATTCAGGCAATATTTTATGTGCATTTGTAACTGTAATTGTCAGGAAAGTTTTCTTCTCTGTACATATTTGAGTTAGAAAAATATCACTTGAAAATAGTTTTTTACTACATACTTAGTCCCTTTTAAAAATTTTTACTTAATTCTCAGTCTTTTCTCAGAACTTTAACCTGACTTTGCAGCATCTATTTTGTTGGGTTTTTTAAAATTTATTTTGGTGTGAATTATAAAGCTTTTTGTTTTGATAACATACCTGGTTGTGTATGACAGACAGACATAATTAGTGCTCATGTGTACAGTATCCAGTCCAAGAGGAACCTATCTAGTTTTTGTCTGCAAGATGCTTTGGGATTTACAAGGTAGTTATTAGACTCAAGTAATTCTTTCTAAGCTAAGTGAATAAAAGATTTTTCTTCTATTTCTCACAGACATTAAATATCACTAAACATCTTCCCTTCAAAATTTTCACAACTTAATTTTCCCTAGTGGAAGTAGTTTCATTGAATCTTCAATTTCATACATGCCAATATTAAAAATCAGTACTGTAGGTGAAGCAAAATTAATTAAAGCTACATGTTTTTCAGTAACTAGAGGGAAAATCTTAATTATAACGCAGCTCCATGGCACAATGACCTCTGATTTCACTGCAGCCAGGATCCAAATGCATTTGTGTTATTTATACTATTCCAGCCAAGATCTCATGACATTCTTTAATAAATAATGAAACTTGGATATTTTCCTGAGAAGAAATCTTACACAGCAGGTTAGTTGGTTTTGACTGATACCTTCTTCCTCCTCACAATAGATGACCCTGAAGAGACTGGCTGAAGTAGAGGTCTCATTACACCACCTGGATATGTCAGAATAGTTATGAGAAAGGATAAAATTTAGGATATTCACTTTCAATAATTTCTGAAATTATCTTTTTCCTCTTCCCCTTACTGTGCCCTTTATTATTGCCTCTCAACCACACTTGGCCTCCCTGAGCCATCACAGCACTACTGCAACCACAAGGCAGAAAGGAGTAGCTGGAGCACTCAAGCAGAAATGCAAGGAGGCAAAGGGTCAAAGTAGAGTCTTGTGCAAGACTTCTGAGGGGAATCCCCAGCTCTTGGCTACTGCTCTTCTCTCATCTCCTCAGCTGCTGTTGTGAAGCCTTTGCCTGAGGAGAGACATCCTTATGTGGGGACCATTGATTCAGAGTGTCAAGTGAGAACTGTTCAGGTAGGACTTTTTTATCAAATAAATTCAGGGTGTATCAGGACAAGACTTCCAGCTGTGCTGTTAGACTGTGTTTGTTCAGTTTCACAAAGGCCCACATCATGACAGATTTTAGAAAGTGTCATTTAGGACAAACTGCATCAAGTTATCAAATAGATCCTAGTGTAGATAACGCTTGCAGGAGAAAGCCTGCAGGGAAATATGATCTGATGTTGTTTTCATCCTGAATGAAACCTCCTCCAGAAAGGTTCTCTAGCTAATACATCATCTCCTCCAGACTCTTCACGACTGCTGTAACTCTTTCCTGAACTTCGACACGTTGATCTCCCTTCTTGATTTATGGGAAAGTTTTTCTGTAGAATCGTGGAACATTTTCTCCTGTATTCTGCCCTTATAAGCTGTGTAGGTACTTCTAAGGGCAGAATTTGCTGAAAGTGTTTCAATTTTCCATTTTCAATGACCTAATATTATTTCACTTGAAATAGTCTGAGTGTACTTGGTAGCACTAGATTTTTGATAAAAAATGCTCTTTGAAAAAAAAAAAAAAATTATGCCTAAGTCACACTGTCACTTTATATTAACTTTCTTATCCATTTCACCTTTATACTGTCCTCTGTATTCATTCATTTTTAAATAAGTTTTCTTTCTTCAGTCCTGAAATAGATTTTAAAAAGACTGGAGTGCCCATCTCAGTCTGAAAGAAAGCTATTGCCCTGGCAATTAAAAGTAGCATGAACTCTTAGTAAGCAGAGGAAAAATTTTTAGAACCATGTTCATATTGTAAACTAATGAAGATAACATATAACTCTTTAACATAGCTTCCCATCCTTGAACCATTGAATGCTTTACAAAACGTAAGTTACTTCAGTACTACAATGTAACTTTGTTCAGTGATTAGGCACCCTGAGCAGTTTTCTAGTACCAGTGATTCCCTAGATGAAAAAGCTACTTTGTATCAAAATGTACATGATCAACCAGACATAGTCAGATATATAAAATTTTGTAAGCTAAGTTTTGAGAGTTTCTTGCACTGAGTTTTGATTCTGAAGCACTAGATGTGACATTTCTGTAAACAGACACAATGCTTCTGCTCTACATTTCCAAAGCCATGATCGTACCCTCAGCTAAAAAGACCTTCAACCTAAATATAGAAATGACAGTACTCAGCATCTCTAAATGTTATGACTTATGTTTTTCTGAAGTTGTCAAAATTTGATCTGGTATCTGATGATACAGACAGAACAGTTATGTGTAGTGCTGTATTATGCCATTTCTTTGGCTGTACAAGTAAGAAGACATTTAACTAACGACTTTTCTCTCTTCAGAATCAGTGCACCTCAGACCCCGCTGCTGTGTTTATGTATATATGTAATTACAGCACACTTCATGAAGGTTTCTAAATGCACTTCAGGACACAAAGAGTTTCCTTACAAGAGATGTTCTCCATCTGCATGTGCCCAAATCAAGAATTTGCAGTATATAGTAACATAGGTACACCACAAATGCCTTTTGAAAATGATAATAATGATTCCGAAGCAGTATTTAAATATCTGGTACCTCAACAGCTTGAGTTACAATGTACTGTTGTTTGTGGTACGTCAACAGGTCATGAGAAATCACACAAATCTTCCAGTTAAGATAGAGCGAAAGTTGGTTGATTACAAAGATTTTTTTAATATTGTTCCATGTTCCTTGTTTTCATGAGTGCCTGTAGCACACAAAAGGTAAATTGAATGCAGATAACCAAAAAGTCTCTTCTGGCAAATTTTGCACTGGTCTCAGCCCCAGTTAGGGAGTTCCTTTGTAATCTTGCAGTAGCTTTACTCACTAAGGCATCAGGTAACTACAGACAGGGTTAGGGAGCAATTAAGCAATCTGGACATCCATAAATCCATGGGTCCAGATGGGATGCACCCACGGGTGCTGAGGGAGCTGGCTGAGGTCACTGCTGGACCACTCTCCATCATCTTTGCCAAGTCTTGGGAAACGGGAGAGGTGCCTGAGGACTGGAGGAAAGCAAATGTCACTCCAGTCTTCAAAAAGGGCAAGAAGGAGGACCCGGGTAACTACAGACCGGTCAGCCTCACCTCCATCCCTGGGAAAGTGATGGAACACCTTATCCTTGGTGCCATCTCAAGGCATATCAAGGATAAGAGGGTCATTAGGGGCAGTCAACATGGCTTCACCAAGGGGAAGTCGTGCTTGACCAACCTGATAGCCTTTTATGAGGATATAACCAGGTGGATGGATGATGGCAGAGCAGTAGATGTGGTCTACCTTGACTTCAGTAAAGCCTTTGACAAGGTCTCCCACAGCATCCTCACAG
>VYZX01020073.1:7952-22710 GCA_013401335.1 Brachypteracias leptosomus
GGGGGGGTGGTGTAGGGTGATGGGTAGAATCACCTTCTAGTGCTGTTCACTTAGACTGCATACTTTATCAAAGTTTGTTTCCTTTCTTGTCCCTATTACAAGTGGTTTCCTCTTTGTTACTTTTCACTTCTTCTGTGCATTTGAAAATCTCTTTGTTGTTGTAAGCTCACAGTTCTTCCAGCAAACAACTGACATTAATATCAACATCATATGAATTTGAGCATCACAATTTTGGAGATAAAAGAGTATCAAAAGGAATTGCCAAGGGCCCTTTCTATACACCAACTTCATATAGAGTATTTTTATTAGAAATAAACCACTTCTGATAAGTGCTAATCTGATAAGAAAAAACCCCCCCACAGTTTCAAACAATTTTTTTAATGGATGTCAATTATATTTTAATATCTTTATTAATGGTAATGAAATTTGGAGACTAAAATCTTTACTAATATTTAATAATTTTTTAATTTTTCTTTGGAGTTTCACTGTTGCTTCCATGATTATTATCAATGTTCCAATCCCTGAGAACTTTTAGCATATTAATCAGGTCCAATTCTATTTTGTTGCTAGTGAAGAGAGGTACTTGCTGTGTTTCTAAAATTATTAATATTTAATATTTGAAACATCTATCTAAGTTTCTATTAACTAAAATAACATTCCTTTCAAATAGAAGCCAACTGTCTGTGATGGTTACCCACTCCTCCCTTCTGAGTTAATTTAATACAGATTGTGCCACTCTATAGGCTCCACCAAGAGTAATTTCTCCATATTGGCATGTTATTTATTATTTCATTCCTTCTTAGTTGTGGCAGTTAACAAGCTACTTAAGTAAGGACTCCATCCTTCCCTGTGATGGATACCTGGCTTTGCTAACATTGAAAGGATTGCTTTTCCTCACCTCTTCCTTTTTTTTTCTTTTCTTTATTTTTTCTGAAACAGTATATAGGTTGATTCTCTGCAATCACTCAAGAAAAAACAAAGTTTTCTCACTATGACCATAGTTAATAAAGCTTGTATCAGATCTGTCCTAAATTGTACTTGCATTATTACATAATTGGAGTCTTCAAATCTCCAACATTACCTCCTAAAGAACATATTAATGGATACAGTTTAAAGTACTTAATTTTAAAATCTAATTATTTCAGTGATTTGGCATTTCTTCTCCTTTCAGTAGAGATTCTTGCGTTCACATTAATCAATTATACTTGTCTTACTGAAAGGCATATCTCTCACAAAGAATAAAACATTATGTTCTTAAGTATAGTTATTGCCATACAACCCAAATCAATAATTTGTAATTTTGTATTCTGTTCACATACCTCCTGTTTTATTTCTTTAATTCATATTTATTCATGCCTTAAATTCTAACAAGCCTTCCTCTATGAGAGGCAAAGAGCCAGAGACAAAGAAATAAAACACACATTTGAAAAATGACCTGTGGTAGTTTTAGGCATAATAAAGCATTTAATACTTGAAGAGCATAATTATTTTTCATACATACCAAACAGATAGTTTGAAAGCTAGAGTGACAAAAGGGTATTTGAGAGACATCTTGTAAATGATAGCTTTATGCAGGTAAAATAATTTACAGCCTTTTCAATTATTTTCTTCATTTCAGGTAGATCAATAATTTTATTTGGATTATTACACAATATTTATGCTGAAAGCATGGAAATTACAGCATGTAAAATTGAGTTTATCAATTTCTATTCACCTTTTTATAACAAGTTCCATGGAGACAGAACTGCTTACATGAAGAAAGCAAGGCTAGGCTTCTCTGTAAAAATAAAACATGTTATATAGATAACTGGTTGCCAATGTTACTATCTTGGGCCTAATTAATATTGTAGTTTCTTTTAGACACATTCACAAAGACAATTTTTTTTCTCCTTTGTTTATTAATATTGACTGATCTTACTTAGACTAGATATCCTAGAAGAAAAGTGAGTAGTAGATATCATCCTAGTGCCTGATGCTGCTGCATTTACTGCTGCAGCTTTGGCTTTTAGCCAGCAGAATATCTTGGAGGTTGCATGTAAGTTGACCTTGGCACCATAAGATGAACTGTGAATGAAACATTAAATGATCTTTTGTCATCCTGAGATATTCAGTGAAAAGAGGATGGAGCCAGGCTTCAGCAAGGGCTTTGTAAAAAAAAAAAAAAAAAAAGAAAGAAAATGAGAAAAACACAAGGCATCTTCTATCTTCTTCCAAATTGTGAAACACAATAACCATTAGGTTACACGCACAGCTTTCTAGTCTTCCAGTTTTGTGAAGTTTTCACTTTCAGATGCGGAACTCTGCAGCTTGAATCTTGTCTATTTTTTTCAACAACATGACCTCATTAACAAAGATTTCCACTTCTTATTATCTTAAATGATCACAGCTAGAAAACTACTAATTAAAAAAGAATATGAGTGAAAAAATATGGCTGCAGATACAAAATCAGAAAACAAAGGGCAGGGGAGAAAAGCATTAATATTACTCATACCACTGGAAGCTGTCTTGGCACTATAACAGATATGATGATAGTTTTCTTTATGTGGTCACAGATTTACTTGTGTTTCTTGATGCTACTCATAATTTCAAAGTTATATTCATTATGCTGTTTTTCATCTCTCCTGTTTTCTTAGCTATATCCAATCCTGCTTGACATGTCTAAAAAGATAAGGCTTCAACAAACTTTATTTTTCTGCAGAGGAAAGTTGTCTTAAAGATCAAATGGAAGATAATTTTCCTTCACCAAAATACCTCTTATTCTCCAAAATATCTCTTCCTCACCAAAATACCTTAGCCTAACTTAGTGTAATATTGTTAATAAAAGCCAATGTTTGGACTGTTTCTCTGACTTATTGTGACTCTACCACTGCTGTGGTCCTGTCGAGCAGGGGTAGCCTTTTCTAGGGATTATAAGGATTCACCTCTCTCATTGTTCATAGACAGGGGCGAGACACTCTCTCAATCTTGTCTTCTTCAAGGTATCTGTATAGTTTTGCAGGCAAAACTGGAGGAAAATGTGAATAACTAAAGACCAACACAGTATTTTTATATAACAGTAATACTTTAAAATTACTTTTGTAAAACAACTTATTGTATGCAGCTTGCAGAATTTATTTTCTATTCGTTGAATCATCAGCATTTATTAAAATTAGACTCAAATATTTTCATTTCTATATTTATTTGCAAGATACGTGCTGTCTTATTCTGGCTTAGATAAATATTCTTTTTTTTTATTTATTAGTTTCCCACTTTAACCTTTCCAATGACTGAGAATCTGGGAAAACAGGGAAGCTCAGAACACCCCCATTCTTTTAGCTACATAACCCACTTCAGCAGCCAAAATCCCATGTCCACTGTATAAGTCAGCAATAAATTGAAATGGGTTTCAATTAGGTAATAGAAAATTACTTTCTACATATTCAGTCACCATTTTTATAGAACTCTTATATACCTCTCAAAAATCAGTATTCTCAATAAATAAATCACAAAATCCCTATGGTTGGAAAACACCTTTCAGGTCATCAAGTTCAAATACTATCTAACTCTACCAGGCCCACTTCTATATCATATGCTTGAGCACCCTATTTAGATGGCTTTTAAATACATCCAGGGATGACGATTTAACCACTTCCCTGGGCAGATTGTTCCAGTCTTTGATAACCCTCTTGGTGTAGAAGTGTTTCCAAAGGTCTCCCCTCAGCCTCCTTTTCTTCAAACTAAACAACCCCAAGTCCCTCAGCTACTTCTCATAAGACTTATTTTCAAGACTCTTCACCAGCTTTGCTGCTCTTCTCTGGAACCCTTCTCACACTTCAATGTCTTTCTGAATGCATTATGCATAAAATAAGATCAGATACAAAGAGATATAAAAATATTACATAAAATTTAATTAATGTAATTAATTTTGCCTAAGCATAGCACTAATAAAGATAATAATCATATACTTTTTTTTACATATATACTTACAGTGTAAGGAAACCTAAGTAGGATTTTCTAGCCTTTACAGTGTAATTTGGAATATTTTCTATGAGATCCAAAGATTTGGAGGAAATAAAAAATGAAAATTTCTTCTGAGAAAAATTAAAAATGTCACCAAAATTTGGACCATAATATGCAACTAAACAATAGCAGTCTTATACAAACAGATAAACATTGCAAAAAATGACTATTTATTTATGTGTTGTTAAAGAATCCAAAGACTACACATCATTAACCTTAATTATCCTACTCAAATGAGAATTAGGTTGAATTCTAGTTCTAGGATGTTAATAATATAGTTATCATTACTTGAGATTGTTCGTGTCTCTGTTGTTGAAATCCAGAAAAAGAACCAGCACATCCTTGTGCAAAACACAAAATTGCAGTTGAGGAAGCCTCAGAAAATTACAAGCCTAAAACAAGTCAACAGTGTCATGCTACGGAGAAGTCCATTTAAAAAAGTATAAGCAGAAACTCTGTAATGATTCTTTGTTATATTAACATATTATTCTATGTCTTAGAAAGATATACAATTTTGAGGTCAGATTATTTCAGACAGAAGCTAAAAAATACATCAGTAGAAACCAAACTGTTATGAATATATTTTAAAAGTTTTAAATAATATACTTTCAGAAAAAACAGGCACAATGTAGACAGTTTTAGAGATATAGTCAACTCATGATGCTTTGCAGGGTGTCCCATACTACTTATTGAATTAATAAAGGTAATTCAATGAACTTGTCAACATCTTCTATGCAACCATAATTAAGACCCATGAACAAAATGTTGGTAGCTATGCTTATCTAGTTGTCTTAAATTAATACATTATTTATTCTGGAATGTGGCTCTCCAAGAAAATTTTTGTGTTTTGTAAATATAAACAGGAACGCTTTCAATACAGAAGACACAGATCAGCAATACTGTTTGTTTCAGTAATATTTTTTTGCAAACAGGCCTCAGACATGTATGACATTTTTCCAGTTCCAAAATATTCCTATTTCCAGTGCTCATCTTTTATTTAACATAATGATAGAAAGAGTAAGGCCAAAAGATATTTCTAAGATGGGGAAGCATCCAAGCATATTTTATGAAAATCTACATTTATGTTTTTCATTTCCTATTTAGATCTGGCATATATTCATTTGTCCAAGGCACTGATGGAAGTCTACGTCTGTGCTGCTAGCTCTCTTCTTCCTCAGGTCAACACCAAACTCAGCAACATCCCCTCAGCATAACTTCATCCTTTATTCTTCATCTGTTTGCTCTTCTCTGTCTCAAATCAGCAGAGGAAACATACCACTGAGAGAGAGTTCAGCAAGCTTCCCCCAACAGTAATTCTCTTCCAACTGATCAGCTCCTTGTTGCTTCCCACAAACTGGTCAGTTCCTGCTTAATATAACTCTAGCCTTGCCCACCAACCCAACCACAATCACCTGGGGGAAGGCAGGGCCTCACAGAGGTGGGTCAGGTTCTGTCTGTGGGGCCTGAAACCACTTGGGGAACAAGACATACTGCTGGGTTGTGACTCATCCATAGGTCAACTCCAACTTGGGGCCCACAGCCCCCTTTCCTTTGTAAATTTGTTATATCTTCTTATAATAAAAATATAACATTTAAATACTAAATATATATTTAAATGTTTTGAAAATCTTACCAGTTGTATAATATATTAATTATTAACTAGTCTTTATTAAAATATTCACTGTTATCTAATTAAAATATAGAATCATAGAATCATCAGGGTTGGAAGGGACCTTAAAGATCATCTAGTTCCAAACCCCTTGCCATGGGCAGGGACACCTCCCACTAGATCAGGTTACTCAGAGCCCCATCCAGCATGGCCTTAAAAATTTCCAGGGATGGGACTTCCTTGGGCAACCTGTTCCAGTGTCTCACCACCCTCATGGTGAAGAACTTCTTCCTAACATCTAATCTGAACTACACACCTCTAGTTTTGACCCATTCCTCCTAGTCCTACCACTACCTGACATCCTAAAAAGTCCCTCACCAGCTTTCTTGTAGGCCCCCTTAAGATACTGGAAGGCCACAATAAGGTCCCCTCAGAGCCTTCTCTTCTCCAGACTGAATAACCCTAACTCTTTCAGTCTATCCTCATAGGACAGGTGCTCCAGCCCTCTGATCATCCTCGTGGCCCTCCTTTGGACACATTCCAGCACGTCCAAATCTTTCTTGTAATAGGGGCTCCAGAACTGGACACAATACTCCAGGTGGGGGCTCATGGGGGTGGAGTAGAGGGGGAGAATCACCTCCCTTGACCTGCTGGCCATGCTCCTCTTGATGCAGCCCAGGATATGATTTGCTTTCTGGGCTGCAAGTGTACACTGACAACTCATGTTGAGCTTCTCATCCACGAGTACCCCCTAGTCCTTTTCTTCAGGGCTGCTCTCAAGGCAGTCACTGCCCAGTTAGTTTTACTCTCAAGAACATACTAGCCAATGATAAACAACCACAGAAAAATAAAGTATAAACAGCTTTTCCACTTTTGGGTATGGGTTTCATCTGGGCAAAGTAGAACTCGTAATTTTTTTCCTGTATAATTTATTACCCTCATCATAGCTCATTATAGTCAATATCTTGTCAGGATTAATAGTGGTTTGTAGGCACTGCAGAAATGTTTGTTATAGGATAAAATTTGCTGCAGTTAATTAAAACAAAATTGCACTTTTTTTTTGAATACTGCAATTAAATTTCTAAAGCCCTTTTTTAAATCAGATATTAATGTACATGCCAAACTTAGAAAGACTGTGACATAGACTGTAGGCACCCATAGCATAATGATAGAGAATAAGAACTCTCCCTGACACTTCTTCCGTTTGAATAGATGTATTTGAAAATTTTTATTTTACCTTGAATATGTCAGCCTGGAATCTCTAAGTACTGTGGTAGCTGTCACTAATTGTTACCAGTTTTGTAGCAGATCATTTTAACCTTACAGAAGGAGAATCAAAGGGTGAACTGAGTCTCAGGGTGTTACTTTGCTGATTTGCTAGCTCTGGACTTCCACTTAAATATGAGAAGAAACTTCTTCTCAGTGAGGGTAACAGGACACTGGAACAGGCTGCCCAGGGGGGTTGTGGAGTCTCCTTCTCTGGAGATATTCAAAACCCACCTGGACGCCTTCCTGTGTAACCTTATCTAGGTGTTCCTGCTCCAGCAGGGGGATTGGACTAGATGATCTTTTGAGGTCCCTTCCAATCCCTGACATTCTGTGATTCTGTGATTCTGTGTGACTCTGTCCAAAGAAAAAATAATCTATTTTGTACTATTATTATCCCTAGTAATGCTTAGTAGAATGCATTTTAGTCCACAGTATGATGCATTGTCACAAGTTTTCAGAGAATAGTCACAGCTGCTCAGGATATAATGAACTACCTTTTAAAATATCAGAAGGAAAAAACCCTTCATCTTTTTCAAAAAAGGATGAAATTATAGTATAATTTCAAAAATTATAGTATAATTTCAAAAATTATTTTGACCTAAAATGCCAAGATGAAATTGAATTTTCATTGGTTTGCCACTTTTATGTGCATCAAGTGGTTTTTCATATCTGTTTATAGCATATTTTCCATGATAAAATTTCACTGCTTCCTAGGACTTCTGATTTAATAATAAAAATAAATACTATTCATGATGGTAATGTCCTCTTTTAATTTTTGTGCTAGCATTATATACTCCAGAAATCCTCTTTGGATCCACTTTTTAGGTAAGCAACCATTGTTACATTTTCACCTAATTGTAAATTGATTTGTCATCCCAGTAGCAACAAGTGCTTTGCCCTAAATGGGCAAAGATAAACCATAATTTCTAAAGATCAGTATTATGATATTTTCATTTTTTATTGTTAGCAGAATTCAAAGGAATTAAAATATGTTTAGCACTTCCATGTAAATCTGTGTTTATTGGAAGTGCTTGTCAGTGAAAACATCAAGTATTTTAAAATATTATATATTAAGATTTAGAAAAGTGTCATGTCAGGAGCTGCTGTGTGAATCTGTGGTAAAAGAATAATTTTGTACATTTTCAACTCAGAATCTCCCTTTAACTGCCTTTGATTATAATTAGTGAATATGCAAAAAAAAACCCCAACAAAGAAAATATGTAATAAACTTACTGATGTGTTCCACCTTTAAAAAAGTTTTTCAAAGCAATCTGACATGTCATAAAACTAAATAGACAGTTACTGAGCCAGAGGCAAAAAGTAACTGCTGCATAAAGAATCAGGAATTTTATTATTAAAGTGACATTTTTTTTGAGACACTGCACTGCTTATGGTAGTAGCCCATGGTTCCCATCCAAATGAAATCCTATCACAAATGGGAGCTATAGTATATGCTAATAACTTTCCCAGTGTGAACAACCAGGTGACCTGGTGTGTAAAACACACCAGACTGTATGTTTTCCCTACGGTATAGACATAGCCTAAACTATTTGTTTATAGTCAGCAATGATAAATCCCTCTAATTGTCCAGGAAGAGGCAGTCAATTTTAAACTCAGCCTAATTTTTACTTTAATAGCCTTACCGCATTTTTACTTGCTCAATCTTGTCTCATTATTAATGTCCCTTGCTTAAGTCGGTCTCAGAATTCTCTGTCTCTCAATTAAATTTTAGATTACCAAGATCAGTCTGATTTTCCACTAAGGAAATATAGGGGATTATGCATAAAATTATTTAGGGGCATTTAGTTTTTAAATACACAACATTTTATAACCATTTATCTTGTGCTCACAACTTGCCTTTAAAACTTTAGAGACCTCAGGAATAAAACCCTAAAATAAGTATTTTCATATGGAATCTTAGTGAAGTAAGACCTAAATCCTTTAAAGCTTCTCAGATATCTATCTGATTCTTTTGTCAAACAGGCTAATATGTGTGTATCACTAAGATCTTAAAACTGACTGCTTGGATGCTGTCTTATACAGTAGTTATATTTGTTCCATACATTCCTATAACTCTAGTTGTGGACATGCACAACACCTCTAAAATGCTGAGTTTAATACATTTTTTAGAACTTCTAAATAAGCTAGATAAAACAATAATTATCAGGCTCCTCCATCTGTTAAGTCATGTGTAGTTATGACACCATTTAATGGTGAACTTAGTAGTACTAGTGGTTAATAATTAGGCTTAATGATCTTAAGGGAATTGGGCTCAATGATCTTAAGGGCCTTTTCCAACCAGAAGGATTTATGATCTGATGTATCCAGATTCTGCAAGCATACTCAAAGCATGATCCAGGCATGTTCCAATGAAATGTATAAACTTGTACAAAAGCATGTTCAGTTAAAAAGAGCCAGTACCTTATCGTTGTACGTTGCACTTTCAGTGTGTGAAGAGGCTTTAAGTGCCCTGACTGGCCCAGAGTGAGGCCTCCACCCACTCCAGTGAAAGTCATTATCTGAAATTCAGTTCTTCATAATCTGAGGTATCCACATTATAGCTAATTGACCTAGGTTTTCCTAATCCATGGAAATCTGGAGTAGGATTCGGTTGCTTAGCCAAAATGTTATATGCCATTTGAGATTGCCTGGAGGATCCTTGGGTTTCTCTCTGCTTCAGAAAGACATGGGACTTCAGTAACTCCTGTGATAGCTCCTGCCTCTGTTTACATCATAGAATCATAAAAACATTGAATCTTTTAGGTTGGGAAAGACCTCTAAGATTATGAAGGCCAAATATGCTGCCCTTCTTTTGATAAGATCCAGCATCACTTTATGTCTTTCTTGTAATGAGGGGCCCAAAACTGAATACAATATTCAAGATGTGATCTCACCAGAGCCGAGTACAAGGGGACAATTACTTCCCTAGTCCTGCTGGCCACGGAATTTATGATACAAGCCAGGATACTGTTGCTTTTCTTGGCCACCTGGGCACACTGCAGGCTCCTATTCAGATGGCTGTTGACCAATGCCCCCAGGTCCTTTTCTGTCGGGCAGCTTTCCAGCCACTCTTCTCCAAGCCTGTAGTGTTGCATGGGGTTGTTGTGACCTAAGTGCAGGGCTCAGCATTTGACCTTGTTGAACCTCATAGCATTGGCCCCAGCCCATCAATTCAACCTGTGCAAATCCCTCTCTAGAACCTTCTTACCCTCAAGCAGATCAACAGTCCTTCACAACTTGGTGTTGTCTATACACTTACTGATGGTTCACTCTATCTCCTCATCAAGATCATTGATAAAGGTATTAAAGAGGATTGGTCCCAATACTGAGCCTACCAGCCATTTTTGGAGATAGGCCTATACTTTCATCAATCACCTCATCTTTGTAGTTGTGAAGAGCTCAAGATCCCAGGTAAAATGGGCTTCTCCATTCTAGTAATTCTATTTCTGCTGTGTTCTTGATTAACTTTGGTAGTTAGCCTCAGCAAAAAAGTTTCTGTCTTATCATATAGGCAGCTTGCGCATTTAGCTGCGAATTCATATGGTACTTAAAAAGTAAGTACTACAATAGCCACTTGTAAGAATTTGAATCAATATCTTCTTAGAGCTCTCTTTTGACCCAGCCCCAAACAATGGAACAAAGTCATTCCCCTGTACTAGCCTCACACTTTACCACCTGGTATTTTAGGCTCTCTTCTGCAAGACAAGACATTTACCTGAGATAGCAAATGCACTTATATCTGATTTTGCCTGACTTTTTAAAATGTTCTTTTATTCATCAATACAAATCATATGTTAAAACAATGAGCTGGACATTGCTCATTTCTTTCAAAGGATCAGATTTAAGAGGTCTAACTTTTGGAGCAGAACAAAAGGGCTGCTGCACTAGGTTGGATTTTAGACATTCCATGAACACCATTTACTCTAAGGTGGCTGAATTGCATCCCATTTAGCATAGGCTCTGAAGTCTGTGGACCAGGTGAACCAGTCACCAGGTGTCCATGGGCTTTTTTTTATTCATACTGACCCTATGTGTCTGTATTTCCTAATTTATTATAGAGATGTTAGCTCTTCTTGGTCTGAAAGTCTTGTAAAAACATTTTCCCCTTGTGGTACAACATATAAAGTTTCCAGCTGAGAGACAAAAACAAGGAGAAAATTGCTTCTAGCAAAATGTTGCCACTTCAAAACCCTCAAGTATGGTTTGGATTAGTTTCCTCTATACTAAAATGCAGAAAACTTTAAGAAGGTAGTTTTAGCTTTTTTATATAATTTCATTTTTCTACTTGAAGCATATTTAATTTACTCTAGCAGTTCAAGTCAAGGTGAAGATGGAAACAAAAAGAGCTTTAAGAAAATGGTTTAACAACTGTCTCGACATGAATTTTGAAATTGTGTTGTGCAGGATCTGGATTATTTGGAATCAGATTAAGCAGCTGTAGCTTTAAATACAGAGTTGATAAAGATTTAAAAGACTTATTCCTTTTCCAATCAATAATTCCTTTTAAAAAAATTAAATCTAAGTAATTAAATGAGGAATTTATTTTTCTGGTTCCTCTCATGTGCTGAATATCTGTTTTTTTCCTATTCTGTCAATTTCTCAATTAAGAGATTTAGACAGCAATATTCATATCTAGTGTCAAAGCAAGTTACAGAACATTAATCAGGGAAGTCTAGAGAACTTGACCCAGTGTACATAATTTTTGAAATAAAAGTCTAAATATTTGCAGCTGAGTTGCCAACTGCTTTTAGCTGAGCAATTCATAGTTCTTTGGAGCTGTTATTCCACAACTAATTAGTTTCTAAAGTGAAAAGAACAGTTTTCTTCTGCCAAACATAGCGTTACTTCAGCATCTGATGGTATTGACATTACCAATTATGTATCATTCTAACACACTCGTAATTCACCCACATATGTGGTAGGCCTCTGTTATACTTGCCCAAATCAATAATTAATCAAGACTGCTTCATTACCAATAAAGTTCTCTTGCTTTTTCAATCACAAAGCAGTAAAGATGTGTCAAAGTTTATTTTACAGTGTATTCTTCGAAATGATACAAAAACCTATTCCATTTCTTTTGACCCAAGTGTTTTCTCTCTCTGTTTTTAACACTCTGAATCCATTGCTTTCTATCAGGTCTAAAGAGCTACATTTATAATAGTCTAATCACTTTGTACCTTATCAAATAACAAGTGATTGTGTAATAATGGTTTCTGAGAAAGTTATTGTGAAGGCATTCTAACAAATAATATAGATTTTTTGATCCTGAGTACTCAACATTGGTCACATTTCACCTGGAACAGGTTGCCCAGAGAGTTTGTAGATTCACCACTTGTGGAGATTTTCAAACCTCAACTAGGTCCAGCTCTGAGTAACCTGGTTGAACTTGGAAGCTAGTTCAGCTTTGAGCAGGAGGCTCAATCAGATGACCTTGGGAATGTATTCCAAATTAATATTAACCAAATTAATAGTATTGTTTTGTTTTAATGTTCTAATATCTTATAAATCTGATTAAAATTATTAAATATTAACTTTTCAGGGTAACATTTGAAGAAAATTAACCTTTTTTTCCCCCAGACTTTACCTAAACAAAGCAAATCCAAGGTCTGTTTGCTTATGACAGAGTTTAAACCCCAGATGCAGAAATTAATAATATTTGAAAACAAGGTTCATCTTTAATTTAAACACAAAATTCTGATCATCTCAAACACTGGAATGTAAAGAGATAAAACAGCGAACTTCAATTTTTTTCTTAAAATCCAAATACAGATTCTGTACCTGTTACTTATTTGTTCATAAACAAATATATTTTAAAATATTCNAGGCCTTTCTTCCTCCCCTGGGAGGGAAGAGGGGAGGGGGAAGAGGGGTGAAATTAATTCTGCTCCGTGGGGGTTGCCCTGAGCCCTAAACGGAGACATCATCTGAAGATGCTGAAAAAAATTGCATATGCATTTGTTCATGAGTGTCTGCGTACAGCTGTATATATTTGAGAAAGTTCAGAACTTCAAGCATTAGCATTTAACTCTGTTATCATAGAAACATAGAATGGTTTGGAAGAGACCTAAAAGATCATCTAGTTTCACCTCCTCTGCCATGAGCAGGGATACCTTCCACTAGACCAAATAGCTCAAAGCACCATCCAACGTGATCATTACAACTAATGTAAATCTACCCTCTTTCAGTTTGAAACTGTTACTCCTCATGCTAACACTACACTCCCTCTTAAAGTGTCTCTCCCCATCTTNTCACCACTTGTGGAGATTTTCAAACCTCAACTAGGTCCAGCTCTGAGTAACCTGGTTGAACTTGGAAGCTAGTTCAGCTTTGAGCAGGAGGCTCAATCAGATGACCTTGGGAATGTATTCCAAATTAATATTAACCAAATTAATAGTATTGTTTTGTTTTAATGTTCTAATATCTTATAAATCTGATTAAAATTATTAAATATTAACTTTTCAGGGTAACATTTGAAGAAAATTAACCTTTTTTTCCCCCAGACTTTACCTAAACAAAGCAAATCCAAGGTCTGTTTGCTTATGACAGAGTTTAAACCCCAGATGCAGAAATTAATAATATTTGAAAACAAGGTTCATCTTTAATTTAAACACAAAATTCTGATCATCTCAAACACTGGAATGTAAAGAGATAAAACAGCGAACTTCAATTTTTTTCTTAAAATCCAAATACAGATTCTGTACCTGTTACTTATTTGTTCATAAACAAATATATTTTAAAATATTCTATCTTTAAATTGAAACTTAAATACGTAAGAGTGGAGGTAAAGAAAGATTAAGTCCTATGAATTTTAAAAGATTGAAAGCATTTTAAAGTCAATTCTCCATTTTTATCAATACAGTAGTGAACTTCATTTAAAATTGTGGTTGGTTAAACTTGGATTACTGAATTTGTTAAGATAAAGTAGGAATTTCACACTTCACCTCAAATCTTTTCTACTAAACATAACAGTTCTGTCAGCATTACTTTCTGTAGGATAGTTTGCATTCCAGAATGACGCCCTGAAATCCATCAGGTTTGCTTTGTCATCTGTTGTGGTTTAAGGTTTGGGGAAGGGGAGGGACAGGTGGAGCGACTATTCCACTCCCCTTCCTGCCACACTCTATATAAAGGACACAGGAAGTTCCGCTCCCCCTCCTCCTCGCTGGTATTTGCTGCTGGCTCCGGATGGCTCTGTGGCTGCTACAACTCCACGTGGCTCGGGAGAAATCCAGTGGCATCTGAGGATCGGTGTTGCATATATTTGTATATATACCTTCCCTTGTTACTTCTGTATATTTCCCTTCCTCTGATATCCCTTTTGTTACTCCCTGTTAAAAGTTGTGATCTTAATTTTCCAACTTTGTGTGAGGCCTTTCTTCCTCCCCTGGGAGGGAAGAGGGGAGGGGGAAGAGGGGTGAAATTAATTCTGCTCCGTGGGGGTTGCCCTGAGCCCTAAACGGAGACATCATCTGAAGATGCTGAAAAAAATTGCATATGCATTTGTTCATGAGTGTCTGCGTACAGCTGTATATATTTGAGAAAGTTCAGAACTTCAAGCATTAGCATTTAACTCTGTTATCATAGAAACATAGAATGGTTTGGAAGAGACCTAAAAGATCATCTAGTTTCACCTCCTCTGCCATGAGCAGGGATACCTTCCACTAGACCAAATAGCTCAAAGCACCATCCAACGTGATCATTACAACTAATGTAAATCTACCCTCTTTCAGTTTGAAACTGTTACTCCTCATGCTAACACTACACTCCCTCTTAAAGTGTCTCTCCCCATCTTTTCTTCTCTCTTCTCTCTTCTCTTCTCTTCTCTTCTCTTCTCTTCTCTTCTCTTCTCTTCTCTTCTCTTCTCTTCTCTTCTCTTCTCTT
>VYZX01020074.1:25440-43415 GCA_013401335.1 Brachypteracias leptosomus
AACTGAGTTGTTTTGTTGGGTTTTTTTCCATGTCATGGAACTTTCGAGCAGATTTTAGCATGCTCTTTTTATAGGGTTGTTTTTCATCTTCTCTTTATTGCTCAGCATTCAGCTCTTCTGCCACAAATATTGTATTCTATGAGTAATTTTTTCACCAATTAGATTATATTTCCACTACTTCGTTGTCACAAGTCCAGCATTTACCTCATCACTCTAATTTTTGTGGCCTTCTAATAGTTAAACCTGAGCAGCAATAGCACCTGCATGGGGAACATATGCTTTTCTTTCAGAATATATGATTTCTTGGAACATAGTTGATTATCTTGACTTTTCACCTTCAATTATACTGCCATTCAAGAACTAAGTCATGTTCCTCATTTGAATTGCCTTTAAAAAATGAAAGAACAGGGAACACTGCAGAAACCATCAGTTGACAGGTTAGCAAGCCAACAGTGGAAGCAAAACCAGTTTGTATTTATGTGATTCACTCCACTAGAAAAGAAGTTGACTATTCTGCAATAACAAATATTGAGCTGATTTGCTTTGGGGCCTGTTTGCAGTGAAGTTTATCATGATTGAGAATGAAAATAATGTGTCAGTCTTTCCCTGCACTCAATTTTTAACCTCTGTCATATTGTATATCTTTAGATTGCAAGTTGGATTCATATTCTAGGAAACAAACGGATGGTTCCTTGGGTTTTACCCAAGTGAAATAAATCACTCTTGTGATTTTGGATCCCTTACCAAATGCCTCTGTCATTGCAGTAAGTCAGGTAGTCACCATGACTGCTCTGCTCTCTCATCCTTTTGTCTTCCACCTCTATGTGTGCTAAACGTAGCCGATAATAATAATTACATTTCTGTTATCCATCCTTTCTTAACTCTAGCTGGAGTTTCCTGGAAACAGAAAAATTCACCTTAAATAATCGGTTTAACATATGTATTACCAGTTTGAGAAAGTTAAGGGAATATTCAATGGCTTTTCTCCTACACCCTTTAATCTGGGTGGTAACTTGCAGCAATCAGTAACAGAAAATGATGATATTCTTTTACCTTGTGCTAGACCAGCTGTTCTGAGCAGTATGTTGCATGAATAGTCTGAAAAATAAGCTGTACATGTTGGGTGCTCTTCAATCTTGTGCTTTGGTGGAGGTATGGGTAAGCACGTGACATCTGACATTGTTTGCTCCTTGAAAAGTATAATCTCTACAGGGTACACAATGTTTTACAAGTATATAAAGACAAGCAAAATGCTTGAGGCATTTCTCAACATTATCGTGAGACAACAATGATAACATTAATTTACTGAGTTTTCTATTTCACTACATAGAGGAATCATGTTTTCATGAGATTGCTTTAAACCATGAGTAGGTGGGTGTAAAACTTTTCCTCGCAGTGTTGGAGCAATGAACAGAACTTTGTATTTGACAAGAGAATTGAAAATTTAAATGTGAAAATTACAGTGATAAAGCAAGTGAAATATTTAATGTTTAAGTTAAACAACTGAAGATAACTATTGCTTTGCAATGTTTTTTTCAGCTGCTGGAAGTTACTTATTAGTACATCAGCTTACAAAAGGAGTCTGACCAAGTAAAGTAGGTCTATGCTTCTCAAAACCAAAGAGAATTAAAACCACTGGCCTTTGTTGCGCTCTCCATGGTAATAAGAAAATAGCTGCTCTTTAGGTCTATATTAGTGCAACTCTTGAACTATTAGCTCTGATTGTGAGAAAGAAGTATATGGTCAAAATAGCTTAATTCTTCAGTCTAGAGGGAAACCAAAATTAAGTTTCGGAGTTGGTTTTTACTGATTTCAGTTGGTTTTAAAGTCAGGTGTTAATATACATTGCACTCCCAGATGAGCTGGGATGAGAATTAAGCTATTTTTTCATGAGGCTGATTAATAGAATCTTTGCACTACTTCTTCAGATGAAATTTTCTATTTAAATTACTGATGATTCCTTATTTAAGTAAAGAGGATACTAATTGAATTGCTGTAGTTTAATTATGTCCCCCAATGTAATGAGAGAAACAGTCTTAAGATCTTTGCATTTTTCTTTCCATGAATATATTCTGAATGAACCTTGCTGTTATATTTAGTACCTGTTACTTTCCCTTTGTAAGAATAAAGAGTAGAGTCTGGAATATTAAATAGAAAGAAGGTATTTTAACAGCAAAGATCAATGTTTTCAAAGGTGGCTATTAGCTGTGAGATCTCTCAAAGATCTGATTTTCAAACATTGCTTAGGAGCAGTCTTCTGAGAAATGAAAGTTTTAGAGTGTAACACAAAATATGGGGCATGTTCACCACCTTACTTATCTTTTTTGAAAGTGTCGGCCATGATCTATAGATCTGCAGGAAAACAGCTGAAAGTGTGCTGTTATTAAAGTAATATACAGAAAAAATAGTGTGTGAGTACATGAGTGAGTGCAGTTCTCTACTTCCAACAGCCATCACCTGAAACTTTTAAAACTAGAGGGAACATAGCACTAAAAACTTAATCCAAGAAGCAAGTCTTTACTGGAAACAGAAATAAGTCATTAATATGTTTTCCCTATCTCTTCCTTCCATAACTGATTCCACTACTAGAGAAATGAAGAGAGCCCTTCCCATCTAGCTTCATCACACTGCATCCTGGTCATACCAGCTGTCAGGCTGGTAGATATTGCCACTGCATTCCCACCTCCTAGAGCTGTTCTGCCTCTCCGTGTTTTACTATATTTTAAAGTATTTTCTTGAGAGCTTCTTGCTGCAGAGAGAACACAATTTAAATGGAACTGAAGTCTCCAAAAAAACAGTAAAATGGGATTAAAATAAAGCAAGCCGTGACTTGAAATCCGCCTCATTTTTGTGGGGTTGTCTTTTAGTCTTTGAATGCTTGGTTTTAGCAAGACTGAAGTGTCCTTTTACTTGTTGCTAGGCCACTTTAAGATACAAATTCAGAAGTTCTTTGTGTAATGCTGCACTTACATCCTGATCTGTCTCTCTTCTGTTCTTCCCTTTCTACTGGAATCAGGGTGGATTTTTGCAGTGTGAATGACAGCTCCAAAACAGTCTAAACCTGCTTTTTTATACCTTATCAGGAAAAGGTTAGCACAATATGAAAGTACTGAACTTCCAGAATTATTTCTTCCACAAAACCAAATACATTACAGCAGGCAGCAGAAAGTAATTATTACAGAATTTATTTGAATGAAAGCTACCTTCTAATCATGCAGTCATCAATAAAATAAGGGCACGAGAGGAACTGCAGACCTCTATTAAAGGTGGGCTTACAGCAGAATGTCTTTTCCATTAGGTGATGTTTTCATGTTCCAGAGGAGAAAGTGAAAGGTGCCAATCACATAGAAGCAAAGGACATTTATGATATGTAAATATTAATCTTCAGTAGTGATGAAAAGACAGCTTATAAAATTTATAATCAAAAGCATGATGGAGAAATGGGGGAAGGAGAGGGGAAGGAACAAATAGCTGTACCCATTTCAATTTGGGTAGTTTTATTGTACACACTTAAAGAATAAATGTGCAGCATTTGGTTAATAGTCAAGTGCTATGATGGACTGCTTCTGATTAATATGGGTATTTTCTGCCTATTACCAGTTCTCAGCACTTTAATATTAGGAAGTGTCTTTAAAACAATTGTAAATTTGCCCAGAGGCTTCTATGGTAGGTACAAGAGTTGTAAATGCAAATACGATAGTCATAATAACCATAATAATAAACATTCATAATACTACATTTCAGATCTAATCTAAACAGAATACTGCTGTAGCCACAGTTGTAGCACTAAGTCAAAGAGAAAATAACCCTGTAATGATCAATAAACACCTTTTTGTACAGCATATACTTATTTTTGGCCTTCCCAATTCAGGACTCGTCAGTGTTCCTGCTGCTGAGGTGCTGCTAGACCCACTGAGCAAATCAGGTCATTTAATAGTAGAGAACGTCCTAAAATCATATTTCATACCATCATGAACAATAAATATGCTAACATGCGTATTTCTTCAATGGGAATAGAAAAATATCCTTAAGTAAAACAGTATTTGATTTTGTAGCTTCATTACTATCACACCAGGACTATACAGAGAGGACCATTTCTACTGTGAATAGCGATCAAATGCAAGATGGCATCAATTCTTGGCAGAGTTTTTGGGCACAACTGATGTTCAGACCATAAAGATAAATAATGAGTGACTGATGAATTTATGTTTTAAATATAAGTTCATTTGTTTTCAGTGATGTGCATGCATGGACTCCTTCATATTTATTGGAGTATTTGAAAAACAACTCCTTGAAAAAGGAGTCAGAACCTGCCAGGAGGAATCAGGCCTTGCAGGATCTGGAGACTGCCTTTTCTACACTAGGAAATAGTATTACACCATATGTCAGTTCTATTTATTTCCTTACCCATATGGGAAATTCTTTCCTTTGTCCTTGTTAGCTTCTCATGACACTGTTTATGGTAAACATACCTGTGTGCTTGCTTCCTACCTTCTGTTAGAAGAAATAACTCTTCTAGATCAATTCCCACCCAGTTAAACTTCAGGGGTTTCCCAGAGAGTTCGCTGTAGCTTTATATGTGCAGTTGTGCCCAATGCAGGGACTTGTGGGAGAAACTCGTTCCTTCAGAGGTATCAGACATATCTCTTCTTTAACTTGCATTCAGAAAGAGAACATTAAGGTCAAGAAAGTCCTGCTGGCAAAGAGCCAGGGTCAAGGCAAACCCATGCCCTGCATGGCCGGCTGCAGCCCAGGCTCTCAGATTTGTGCCCAGGCGAACACTGGACTTAGAGAAAGCTTTGAGGGAAGAGACAAAAAACTGCCTTTATCCTATCAAAGCCATACCAAGATCTGTTCTGTTTTCCCTTCTGCAAGACCTTTTTAAAGTAATTTTTCTACTCATGTAGCAAAGTTCTTCCCATACCCACTCCACAGCTGTACTCTTTCAAGGCCTGCTTCATGTCCCCTTGTCAGGGTGTCATGGGGCTGCTCTGACCTTCCACAATGCCTTCAGAGTTTAACCTTGCCACAAAGCCTTCTCACCACGACCTTGTGACTTGAAGATAAAAAATAACTGTAAGGTTTTAGCACTGTGAGGCTGTGCATTTTGTGCAAATCTCCTGTCTTTTTTTTTTCTTGTAAATGCAAGATTCAATCAGTGAGCTAACTGGGAATTAGTACCTACCACTCTAAAGACAAACACCTTGCAAATAAAGACCCCCTTGCTTGCACTGTTGGTCTTCTTACCTTTCTACTGGGACAGTATTAAACTGTGACAACAGCTGGTAAATACAACCCATCCTTGCAAGGGTTAAAGAACTGCAGTAACTATGGACAAAGGAGACAAAATCCAAATTAGAGGTTGCTGCAAATCCTTTCTGAAAAACATCATTTTACTCCACAGTCTCCCAGTGACATATCCATTGGCACCACTGAGTTTTGTAAATCTCTGTACAATAATTTCACTTGCCTACATAATTACTTGCAGCAAATTGCAAGAATCATGGTATGAGCATTTTTCCACTAAACCTTTTAACAAACTTGATTGTTTACTTATTACCCTTTTCAGAAGTTGAACAGAAATAAGCTTCGTAAGGAAATACAATTAAGAAAGTTAATACTAAAAATTGTAAACATTTTAAATGAATTAAAAATTGCTAAAGATTATGTATCTCATTTCATTCAGTGCAAGGAAATCTAGAGGCTACATTCCCATATTTTCAGACAGAATTTTCCACAGAATCTTCTTGAGCAAGGCAGATGCTGTATATCAGTCCTAAATCAAACTCATCACCACTGTTATCTTCCTTCATGTACAGGAATTCATCCATCTAGTGACAGCAGCAATTCCGCAGATAAACAGGTCATCTGGGCCTTTATTAAGGTCTGCAAAATGTAATGGGAATCTTCTCACTGATTCCAAGGATCACCCTCTCCATCACTGACTAGCTGTTCCTAGTGCTGGAGATAACCACAGGAGGAGGTGTATTTAAATTGTCTGAAGTAAGTTTCACCAATACTGCTGAAGAAAAGAGGACAATGAGGGAAACTCCTGTTGCTGAAGCCAAGTGGCTCAAACTGGTTCACAGCCATACTACCTTCAGCTGGTCCTCTAAAGCAGTTTGCCATATCCATATATTCATAGCACTCTATAGTAAGAGGTCTTATATATAACACATCTATAGTACATACCTATACACAAGGCACCCTGCTGATCCTAAGATAATATTTCCTATGCATTCTTAAAATTAAATATCTGAAACAAAATGGAGATTTTATTGCAGATCATCAGAGCGGTATTTTTATATCATGGAAACTGGGAATGGATACAAATGCAGCTGAACATTGCATGAACTGGCCATGTAGATCCATCTGGGTTGGCATGGGAACCCTAACTTTTCTGTGGTCATCTCCAAGTAGCTAAGTGATTTGGATAAAGCACACTAAATCATGTATATCTGGGGAGTAGGATTTACACTATCCCACAACATGCTTATCTCTAAATTGGAGAATTACGGGTTCGATNAGGGCCACCAAAATGCTCAGGGGAATGGAGCATCTCTCATATGAAGACAGACTGAGAGAGTTGGGGCTGTTTAGCCTGGAGAAGAGAAGGCTCTGGGGGGACCTTATAATGACCTTCCAGTACCTGAAGAGGGCCTACAAGAAGGCAGGGGAAGGTCTATTCAAAAGGATTTGTAATGACAGGACAAGGGGTAATGGTTTCAAGCTAGGAAAGGATAGATTTAAGCTGGGTATTAGAAAAACTTTTTTTAACATGAGGGTGATAGATCACTGGAATGGGCTGCCCAGAGAGGTGGTGGAGGCCCCATCCCTGGAGTCATTCAAGGTCAGGCTTGATGGGGCTCTGAGCAACCTGACCTAGGCAGAGATGTCCCTGCTTGTATAGGGAGGTTGGACCAGCTGACCTCTGGAGGTCCCTTCCAGCCTAAAACATTCTATGATTCTACGAATGATATAGCTGATCAATACACAAAAAAGAGTGAAAGATTAATTCTTACACCCTAAGAAAATAATTGGCCAGTTCAGTCTACATTTTGAACAGAAGAGAGAAGTTGCCCATATGTTAAGCAGAGTTGGTCTAGTTGTTTAACTTTGAGGAAGATCAGAAATGCATTGATGCACAGTCAAGGGTGTGATCGACTAACCCCCAATGCTAACAAATGAAAAACATAAAATCTCTAAAACAAGTTGGCCACCAAACTGCTGCTTTGCATCATTGCTATTTCTGTCTCTATAAATTATTTTTTTTTAAGAGTTGGTAATGGATAAACCAAAAACAGGCATACAGAAGACTAAAATCAGCTTACCTTGATGGGACAGACTCTAAAGAGAACCCACTGAAAACCAACTTTAGGGGAGTTAGAGAGTCTCTAACTCTGTTGTTATTTAGCCACCACACTTCTTTCAGTGATGCTGGTGTGGAATTGGTCAAAGAAAGAGGTATCAACTTCAGTTTTTCAGTCTTTGTATCTGTCTTGTCATTGGCCTTTACCTTGTGGGATAGTGGTTGCGTAAAGCAGTAACAAAACATTACCACATACGAAGTTTTCTGTATTGACATAACAAGTATTCAAAGAGAATGCATTTTGTACGTGGGAATTACAGCTGCATTGCTGCTGTGAAATGGAACAACATTAATCCACTTCTTGGCAACAATCACAGCAAGAATGAGAAATGATGCAGTAAATATATGTAACCTATTCCTCTTACAAACTAAAGAATGTCTCCTCAGAGTCCTCCTCGGATGCTGCAATACAGAGGCATTTCAGTAATCCTGTCCTTTACAAAATACTGCAGGAGAAAGAGAGAAAATCAAAGGACTTCCATATTTAATTTTCAAATATATTGGTTATTCTATGAGTGTACTCGGTCCAAATGATTTGAGTAGCTTGAGGACAACAAGGCATTGTTTGGATATATGGCTTTGAAATATCTCTGGTTATACACACTGTAGCCTATCAGAAATGAAAAACATCCTTCTTGCTGACCTAGCCTTGATTATTTTTCCTTTCAATCTGGCCATAAAATGCTAGGGCAGAAAAATGGGAGAGGGTAAAACAGTGATTCTGTTCCTAGCTCTGCCTGGCCCCCCTGGGTTGTCCTGCTCACTCCAAGTATGATGGTCTGTGGGAGATAAGTCTGACAGGCTCTGATGCAGAATGCCCTTAAGCTGCCCTCAAAACCAGATTTACCCTCCTTACCAGCAATAAATGTGGAGGTTAGGTCCAAGGCACTTAGACCAGTGTGGGATCACTTTATCCCCAGGAGACAACAACATCCCTGTAAGTTGACTTGGGTATCATTATCCCATGTGCTGGTCTAGCAAAGCATCGGAGAGAAGCAGGCAGGCAAAAAGCAGCTGGGGAGGCTTGAAAGTATCCATCCTCTGCTGTCCCAGGGACAGCTCTTCAACTGAAATACAAATACAGCTAATGAGCAAAAATAAGAGACAAAAAGAAATAAATCCATTGATTTCAATGCAGACAGGATTCTGTTTTTAAAATGGATTTAAATTTATAAATTTAAACACAGCTATTGCTCTTTAGCTCTTTTAACATTGCAGGTAATTGCATTAATGTGCAAATTAATAAGCAAATCTAGGATAACTTAAATGACTCCATTTGTATACACTTACTTTTAGCAAAACACAAATTCCTGAAGGTAAAAGTTAATTCTAGAATGATTTACTAACCAAAATGGTAACATTTCTATGCACGTGGACATCATTCCTGTAGATTCACTGGATCATTCTGGTACTTAGAGTTAAATGTGTATTTAAGCTTGATCAGGACCAGAATATCTTGAGGCTTTTAATACATTTTAAGGTGAAAACCAAAATTTTGAATTTATTATTCCTAAATTCAAAAAGTGTACTGAACAGTCTTCCTATAGTAAAATAAACTGATTATATACTCATATTAAAACAACTTCATTTTTCAGGTTAATGCAAGAAAATGCTTTAGAAAAATTATAATAGCAATAATTCATTTTCAGACTGGCATTGTGCATAACAAATTCTGTCCCAAATTAAATAGTAGAAAGTTAACTAGGATAACTTTTTTTTTTTTCTTAATTAAAAGCACACTGAATTAGAGCACTATGGATAGAGAAATAAGATTCATGTTTGGGGTACTGAATTTGAAGTTCAATATATTATTTTGAGCAGCATTTTTTCTCTTTATTTGCCAAGGAACTTTTAAATTGCTAATTCCATGGCAGCCTTCTCCTTTGACAGAATCCAGAATTAAACCTGGAGGAACATGAAGAAATCTGCCCTCATTAACAGATGTCCAATTAAACTGTCCAGTTTCCCAGGATCCTGAGTGATGATAGCACATTAAGGCAGAAATTATTCACTGCAAGGGATTCTGACTAATGCCATCTTTGGGAACATGCCTCTCTGCCACCGCTCTGTGTGAGTAACATCCCTCTTTGCTCAGGGATTTTGTCACCCTTCCAAGCTGGCAATTCTTCTTAATGAAGAGAATTAAATATAGATTTCCAGTCACATTGAATGGGAACATGAGGTGAACATGCAGCTCAGAAGACTCTAGATATTTATGTACTATATGTATTATGGAAACGCTTGAAGTCAGTTTCTGAGGCTTGAGGTAAATAGATTTTTGTGCAAGTAACTGTAAAAATAAAATGAGATAAAAATTCATGCTGCAAACCCACAGGAGCCTAATGGAAATGGGGAGAGAGTGAGAGACTGATTTATCCAGGAAATATGTCAGCATGTCTCCATAGAGTCCAGGTGGAGAAGGGGTAGTCAGCAAGAGAAATGGGGCACCTTGCCTCATACTACAGCCACATTGGAGCAAAACAAAAGCTCACTTGTAATAAGCAGATAATAATTTGGTTTAATTCCAATTTAAGTATATTGCTGGTGTGGTCCTTCCAAAACAAGTTAAGTGTTGTAGGAGCACAAGCTCCACTGCAACTCAGACATGAGCCTGATCATGCTCCTATAAATCAGAAGTCTTTTTATTCCAAGCAAAATGTAGTTACAGAACTGTAAAAATTGTAAGAGATAAAATTCAGCCTCTGACATTGTGCCGTGAACTCAGACTTGATTCCTTGCATATGTACTACCTGCTAATTATCTTAATTCTCTTTTCATTAGGTACGTCTATCCATGTGCCAATCACACTCCTTCCACTTTTCACCTCACATTTTGCTTCAGAAGCATTGATGTGGAAAAAAAGTGAGGTTTAAAACAAGGGTTTGTATTCATACAAGGATCATGTGGCTGAAGTTGAATAAGAGATCAAACGAATTGATTGCAATGGTCACCTCTGATGCCAGGCATTCAGCTGAGCTCCCAGCCTAGGTGTGGTGCTAACTCCAGATTTGCATATGATGTGCATACATGAGATGAGAACAAAAATCTAATGTTTGGTGGTCAGCAGGATCCTTTAGCCTCCTGGCTTTTCTTCAGAGTTTTTGAAAGCAGAACCTCTGTAAACTGGCGTATAAAGAGCTATGCCTCATATGAGAGAACCTTTTTAAGACACTGACACAAGAGAAAACACCTTCTGCTTGTTGAGGCCATCGTGGATTTTGCCTACAAGGTTATTTCTTGAGGCAGAAGGAAGCAGCTGGCAGGAGCTGGTATACAGCATCTTTTTCTTTTTCTGAGACTGCTGGGAAAACAAAAAGGAGTTCTTAGGGTAGGAAAAGTGTTCCCAGAGCAATGTAATGGGAGATCATCAGCATGTCCCAGCACACACAAAAGAAGATGGAGCAGCATCTGTTCTGGAGCTCCAGAGTGTGTGAGCCAAGAGTCCCAGGCACTGGCAATCAGGCATGGAAATGGATCATGGTGTGCATGCCAAGAGTGCTGGATCACAGAATCACAGAATCACAGAATGTCAGGGATTGGAAGGGACCTCAAAAGATCATCTAGTCCAATCCCCCTGCCGGAGCAGGATCACCTAGATGAGGTTACACAGGAACATGTCCAGACGGGTTTTGAATGTCTCCAGAGAAGGAGACTCCACAACCTCCCTGGGCAGCCCATTCCAGTGTCCTGTTACCCTCACTGAGAAGAAGTTTCTTCTCATATTTAAGTGGAACCTCCTGTGTTCCAGTTTGTACCCGTTACCCCTTGTCTTATCATTGTTTGTCACCGAGAAGAGCCTGGCTCCATCTTCNACTCCACTGGTTACAGGCCTCCAACTGGACTCTGCCCCATTGACCATGACTCTCTGGCTCCTTTCCTTCAGCCAGTTGGTAGTCCACCTCACTACCCGTTCGTCCAGTCCACACTTCCTCAGTTTAGCTGTGAGGATGCTGTGGGAGACCTTGTCAAAGGCTTTACTGAAGTCAAGGTAGACCACATCCACCGCTCTGCCATCATCCATCCACCTCGTTATATCCTCATAAAAGGCTATGAGGTTGGTCAAGCACGACTTCCCCTTGGTGAAGCCATGTTGACTGCCCCTAATGACCCTCTTATCCTTGATATGCCTTGAGATGGATACTGGCAATCAAGCATGGAGATGGATATTTTGATTGGAGGGCACATATAAATAGCAGTAAAATTAAGTGTGGTTCCTTCCAGTGCTTTGTGAACAGACGAAAGAAGCTACTTACATCCTTGTTTGTTTGAATATTCCGCATAGTAGAAACAAGGCAGAAATACAGTAGAAATTTTAAAGAGGATTTCATTTTTTGAAGTCTATGTTCCACTCAACTCGTTTAATCTCTCTGTGCCTTGATTCACCACAAATCTTTTAAAAGCACAAATACGTGATAGTGATTAGGACCTTAAGTATTCAGACAGAAATATGTGCTGACATAAGAAATCTCATCGAAGTCAACAAACTTAAAATGATGTACATAAAATAAATGCATCACATTCCCCTGAATGCAAAGCTATTTCAGACTCTATAGCAAGGCTTTCTACAGGACACAAATCACTAAGGTAATTGTAAAAACAGTCTTTTCCCGTAGTGGAAAGTATGGATGCCGTCATAGAATCATGGTTTGAGGTGGAAGGGAGCAGTCCAACCCCCCTGCAAGGACATTTCTAATTAGGTCAGGTTGCTTAGAGCCCCAACAAGCCTGACCTTGAATGTCTCCAGGGATGGGGCCTCCACCACCTCTCTGTGAAATCTGTTCCAGTGATCCACCACCCTCATAGTGGTGAAGAACTTCTTCCTAAATTGATTCCTGAATGTGTCGGATTTTGGCCATCAAGTGTCCTTTTAGCAGTTGGAGGTTCACAGTTGAGGTACATACCAATGGTGCAACTATATGCATTGTAAGGGTAGCTTCCACAGAATTTGAAAACTGAACAGGGAGTGG
This sequence comes from Brachypteracias leptosomus, assembly GCA_013401335.1. Taxonomy (NCBI): domain Eukaryota; kingdom Metazoa; phylum Chordata; class Aves; order Coraciiformes; family Brachypteraciidae; genus Brachypteracias; species Brachypteracias leptosomus. Next base: position 37,777 of record VYZX01020074.1, read on the forward strand.
CCCATTTTCCTTGGGCTGTTTGATTAATAGACATTAAAGGGTAATAGCATTTAGGTAATTCATTAATGTATTTCCAGTGAGGCAAATGTTGGAGAAAAAGGGGTAATGTATAGATAAGCAAAGATGTCATCTAATTTCATTTCTAAATGTTCATGAGGCTGTGAACATTTCTAACAGCATGCACTATATGTTTAAATATTTTTAAAATAAGAACAATCCACCCTCATGCTGGAATCGTGAAGACATGTGGAGATGACCAGTGCACACCAAAACCTGTGCCTTGGCAGGAGCAAGCTGCCATCCGCAGACATGTATATCCCACTGCCGCTTCACAGCACATAGTTTTGCTTATTACATGGCTGATTAATTGTTTCTGTTATTATGCTGTCACTTGAAAATCCTGCTGCTATACAGAGTGCCAGCCTTGTGCAACTGAAGTGTATTGGTCTCAACTAATGAATTAAAAAGGTTAAAACAGTCATTTTAGAGCAGAAATCATTTACCTTCATATGGTTATCCCTCACCACTCTTGCTCAGCAGAAGAGTGACGGCAGCTCTTCCTATGTCACTCTTAAGCCTGTTGGGGCTCAACAGAACTCGCCACCTCCTGCCAGGAGTCTGTGAGGAGCTGGAGACCCACCAACATCCCCACATCAGCTTTCGGGTAACAGATGGATTGAGAAACTGGCTGGCAGTGTGAGCAAATAAAGCAAAAGTAAGAAAGGAAGGGATTAGCACAGTAGCTAGAGATCAAGGAACATAAATGGGACTGGAGATGTTATCTAATTTACATTTTGTGAGAAAAGCATCAGCAATCAGACAATTCAGCAACTTATCAGAGTAATCCTGTTTCTTTGTTCCATCAGATAGGAAATAATTTCAAACAAAACACACCCTTTCAAAAAGCCGCAATAAATAAGTTTTAACACTTAGTGGCAATGATAAGAATTTCATGTCATTCGTAGTGAATCAGTTGCATTCAAAATGACAGATTTCAATAGATACCTGTGGTTCTTGTGCATTAATTTACCATTGCCTGCCATAGCTGTTTTGTTCTGAGCTTCCTCACAATCTCTGTAAAGCCTTGTGTTTTCCCTTTGAAATACAGTGGGAGCTGGAATTTTTAAGTTTTACCTTTAACTGCTATTGAATTACTCAGAGGCCTTGATCCATCATTCATTCTCTCCTTCAATTTTCTCAGCCACAAAATGCAGGTAATACTGTTTTCTAAAGTGCTTTGAGGTCCTTACATGAAAAGCAACAAAGTGCAAAATACTATTGGAGAATGCCAGAAATGCCAGCTAGGAGTCATCAGTAAAAACCAAACAGATGAAAACCCACCAGTGATCATGCCAGAGTTTAAAAGTTACCTGAAATATCAAGAAAATTTAGAAAAAATGTTAATATGTTTAAATTAGGACTTATTTATGCCTTCAATAGTACCAATCTCCAGCAGTATTTTTGTGCTTAATCTGGTATTTTAAAAGGTCAGACCAAACAAACAAAAGGCCATGCCAAGATCTTGCAGGGAAAGATAAAGGATAGAGAGATTTGTGCCACGTTTTTTGCTTATAGAGGAAGTACTGAGTAGTCCAATGACAGGGACAGAAAAGAAAGCTCATTTCAGGGCAGTGAGATTTATCATCCTGCTGAAAGAATGCTGAAGATTGGGTAATACAGCAACAATTTTCCAGCCACAAAGGCACAGTAACTATCATGTTAGGTAAAGACTACCATGATTCAAAATCATTTGGTCATATCAACAGTGGAGCACAGAAGTACTCGGAGAAAACACAGCTACCCTAAACTCCTTACCAGCCCCAGACAATAGCAACTGCTATAAATGGTATAATAATCAGTCAGAAGGAAACCTCCATGTCCTTGATCTTCTTCTGACACAGCAACATCTTTTCACCTATGGACAAAGACTCCAGTCATACATCTTTCTGAGCCCCACACATCTTTCAAAGCCCGTTTCAAGCTGGGCCTTCACAACAGTGAGGAGGGTTTTTTCCCAAATTACCTCCCTTAAACTCTGGGCTGTTTCATAATTTGTGGCTCTCATAAGAAAGCTTCTAAAAATAGAGAGAAGTGATACAATTTGGTTGAAAAGATTATAATTCAGAGATTAACTGGATGAAGAGGATGGTTGTAAAGAATTTGTGACTGTCCTTCCTAGTTTACATTTTGCATAACCCATTCTTGCATAGTTTTTTCTGATCAGTGATGTACTGATGAATGTCTTACCTGTATAATAGGACACCAGAATTAATTTCCTTACATGGAGCTGCTGCCCACATTCTTCTATGCCTTTTGCTGATTTTCTTCCATCTTCTAGTGTGAAAAATAATAAATGACAATATAATAGGGGTCAAACATCATGAGAATAAAAACAATCGCCAACTCAAAATTTTGGACCAAAATATCAAAAAGAACAATTCATGAGACTCAAGCCTGTGAACTTCATGCTATCATTAGGATCCAGGATAGATAGTACAGCTATATTTTAGATGTTTAAACCTGATAGAAACATCTTCTCAGTCGTTTCTATTTTAGAGTATGTTGTTAACAAGAATCACGATAGCGAGGAATTTCAAAATTTAAAAAAAAAAAAATATAGAATCACAGAAGTGTCAGGGTTGGAAGGGACCTTAAAGATCATCTAGTTCCAACCCCCCTGCCATGGGCAGGGACACCTCCCACTAGATCAGGTTGCTCAGAGCCCCATCAAGCCTGGCCTTAAAAATTTCCAGGCATGGGGCTTCCACCACCTCTCTGGGCAACCTGTGCCAGTGTCTCACCACCCTCATGGGGAAGAACTTCTTCCTAACATCTAATCTGAATCTACCCACCTCTAGTTTTGATCTATAATTCAAAATGGAAAAAAAAATCCTAGACCTACAAGATATGCATTCAAGATGGAATGCATCAGCTATGTTTAGTCATCTAAACTTAAGCATATATTCTTTTCTTGGAATGGGGGAACATTGGTATTTATTGGTAGTAGCACATCACATTTACTTTAGGCATTTCTTGTACCTCTTCTTGCGCATGGCACTGACCAGTACGTCTCACTCACTACTTATGCAGCTTTTTCTTCATGCTCTATTTCAATGCCCTCTAATAATGCACTTACCTTGTATCACACAGTAGCTACTATGATGCTAGGTCATAAGAAAGAGTGGGGTTCTTTGGTTTTCCTAATTCTAAAGGCATTCAGTATTCTGAATTCAGAAACAAGTGGTTTTTTCTCCTTTCTTACTAGAAATGACAGAATTTCTTGCTAATTTTGCTGTGGATCACAAACTAAAGTGTCAATACATGAAATATATAAAGCTTTCAATCATTGGAATTTCCTTTTGACTGTGCTTGCTTTCACAGTAGACCATTTCTGACTGTATGACCTCCATGAAAGAATGTGCTTTTTACTGCAGTGGAATTTGGGTATTCATTACTGGATGTCTCTGTCCAGAAGGATATTGCTAAGTAATTTTTCTTATTTTCTCTCATAATGGTGTGCAAATCTAATATTCTTATCCATCCTGATTAATCTGAATTGCTTTTGTTTATTTCCCAGCTATCCCCCTCAAGCCCCCACAGATACTTGCTTAATTGTTTGTAGTGTTTCATATTCTATTCTGCAGTTCCTAAAATAATTGCCTTTCTGATTTTATCAATCCCTTCCTTTCAGAGAACAATAATTAAGCCTGACTCTCAAAAATACTAGGTAGCCAGAACTCTAATTTACTGAGGAAGAGTGACAGGAATTTAGTGTCAAGCCTTAGCCATCTCACGGCACACACCCAATGTTAAAGAATGAAAACCAATGGATGTTAATAAAAATATACATCTTAATTAGTATACGTTTCCCTAAAGTTGAGATTTTTCACGCTGATAATCTGTGAAAAATGTCTCTGAATTAATATACATTCACATTTAGAAATTCTGTTTGGGGTTATTTCAAGTTTGTTAAGTTTATGTAATTCCTGTGTGTAGGAGTCATTATAATCTAGCAGCTGTGTTACTTCTCTCTTAGATCAAGGATAATTAGGAAGCAATGGATGTTGCTAGTGCCTTGCAGAAGAGTATTCTCTAGCTAAAACCAGTCTTCTCCAGCTTTTCTGCGGAGGTTAGAAAATGCCTGAGCAAGTGAATTTAAAAAGTCCCAAACCACCAAGCTTTAACATTTAGTCTTGAAACTTTCCAAACCTAGGAGACTTAAATTCAAACCAAATCAGAGGGAAAGGATGGTTGGGTTGGCAAAAGTAAGGCAGCACCTATTTCAGAGAAGAACCGGTGAGTCTATTTAACCAGGTCACTTCCTTGGGTGCCCAACTCTTAGTGAAGGCCTCAGGTGCTACCATCTCGCTGTGCTGTTTCCATGCTTGGTGTTAAACCCACTGACCCCACTCTTGGGTCTAGGATTTAGAGAAACTTAGAGCAAGATAAAATGGCATTGCCTGGTTCTCCTAGAAGTGTGATGAACAGAGTATGTTGTAGGTATGTAGCAGATAAGAAAAAGGTTTCAAGTATTTTATAGTACTAGTTGCATATTTTAAATTAACGATCAGCAATAGAAAATATAAGTGAACACAGGACAAAATATTCCTGTTCTAGACTGAGATAGTTTAATATCATGTAATGAGCATAGTTCCAAGGTAATAATTTACCCTGCTATTCAGAAACAAATATCGTATGCATTGTATACACCTTTGCCCATGTCTTATGAAAGCCTCAGAGAAAAATTCTTGATGGTTCATACTAATATTGTTCACATGAGTTTAAAACAAATGGAACAGCACATTAGACTTTTGTGCCCCTCAGCACACTCCACATGCAATTTCAAAATAGCATCTTACTACCTCATTTCTATTGAAATCAAAGAATGCATCCTGTCTAAGTATTTGAATATACTCAATGTTTATTTTATATCATTAAACTACTGCTTTGATTTTCAAAAACCCAAAACTTCCCTATGTCAGAAACTCTAAGTAATTTAAATAGGAATAACTGTCTACCTTTCTGCTGAGTAATGCTACAGAACTTGTATTTCCCCTATGTTGAAGAAGAAAACCTTCCATCCAACTTCATTAGTTTCTGGTTACAATCTTACATAAAAGGAAAGGATCGCTATTAAACTTAATTAGAGATTTTTATTTTATTTCACTCAGATCAAGATACTGGGCACAACGTTCAGCTGGCAGGTGTTGTTGTAGCTGCAGCTGCACAATGATCTGGCCCAATTTGTATCTTGACTGCAGTTTTTGTTCAATCAGCCATGATACTGTTGGCCAAAAGTACTCATGGCCAGCAGACATTTTTAATGCCATCCATCACTTATTATTCCATCTAAACAAAGCAAATAGCAGGAATTATAACCTTCATCTTTCTTTTCTTTATCTCTTAACTCTAAAAAGTCAAATGGTAGAGATTGTTTTACCTCCATACTGGTTTGTTCCCAAAGTTGAGGTTTTTTTCTGCTATGAATTCAGCTGCAAAAGCAGGAGGGTGGTCTTCTGATAAAACCTCTAATTTTTGGATTTGGTTCTTCTTAGTTCTAATATCTCTCTTTTATTCTGATGGAAATTAGATTTAAAATATCAAAATGCATATATGTAATATATAAAAATATAAAATAT
>VYZX01020075.1:0-14587 GCA_013401335.1 Brachypteracias leptosomus
TAAACCCACCACAGTTACAAAGAAGGCCAAACTGGCGGTTAATTATCAACACAAAGTTACATCGCTCATTACAACTCCATTCATCTACAGAAGGCTACATTTCTTGTTATAATTCTAATCATCTGTAGAAGGCTACATTTCTCGTTACACCAGTTTGTTAAGAAACTATCACTGGACAGAAAATAGACTTCATTTAGGTATGTCCAGTCACTGATACTGGAAAAAAAAATTAAATCTATTAATTAGAAAAAGCCCTACATCCCAACAATGTCAGGTCATAGGGTCTCAGGACCCAGCTCACCACTTTAGCCCGTGATGAATGATGGAATCAGTGACAGAATTTCCACCGCTTCAGATCCCAAGTCTATTGTGAATCAATTAAAAGGTGCTGCCTACTAGTGAAGGAACGTCACAGCAGTCCCAGCTGAAAAGAAAGTGTATTCAAGAGTTAATCTAATTACAGCATTCCCTTACCATATAACCCATAGCAGGAATAGGAGCCACATGAGAAAAAAGTCAGTTCTGAAGCATAATGCAAAATTAAAAGTTGAGGGGGCAGGGAGAAGACAATGCTTCCTTACTCAAGATGTCTATTTTGTCAGGTTTTTTAGGGTAAGGCTAGGAGAGCTCAACAGCTTTGCCAACCTGAGACTACTGCAAGACTGGAGTCGTAACAGCGACATTGGGCCTTTAGGGCTTTCAAGCCCTGGCCACAGAACCTGGTAATGGCTTTTATTTAATTTTTAAATCAGTCTTCAAGCATTCCTCTCTGCTTTCAGTGATACTGAAGACACTAACACTTGTTAAAAATTCCTCCTGAACTCTAAAATGCCGTTGTCATTAATACACTTGTCTCTTATAACTAAGTTTACTAACTTCTTCCCATTAGATTGTTGACTATTTTTTCCAAAACGTACTGTAAAAAGAAGTGCTGGAAATCCAGGGAATTTCTGCCTTTAAGCAGTGCCAGGAGCTGCTGCTCCCCAGGTTCTGCTCTCAGCTATGTCAGGGCAATGGAACCCTGCAGCTGCACTGGAGTAACAAAGCAGAATTTGCCAAGAGATTTTGGGGGGTTAATGAAGAATTACACTTATATTACACATACATGATAGTAATTCATGGTCGAATCAGGGATTTTTAACCTTTAAGTATAAATCTAAAATCCACTGAAAGTTTTATGCTATTGTAGCAATAAGGAGTTGAACAATGAAGTAGTTTTGTTCAAGACCATCTGTCAGGTTGTTTTTTGATTGAAAATCTTATTACAAAGCTACACTGAAGATTTCTGTACTTATCACTCTAGTGATTTTTAAACAATATGGTAGTTAACCTAATCTGATCTCACTGTTACCAGGGTCTAAAAGCTCAAACTGAGGTCAAGGCAGACAACAATAGGTCATGAAGGAAATAAAGCATTAAATAAGGTGGCCAGCTGCCAGCTGTTGCCTTGGCATCAGGAACTTATTCTTCACCGTCATCCTACTCCACCTTTCCCAAAAATTTCTGCTACAGAGGACACTGAAATTTGACACATGATCTGAGTCAAGAGGCTACCCCAGAATTACAGTGCTGTTGGGAGAAGTTTTCCTCTAAACTATAATTGATACCGAGTCCCGCCCCAGCAAAGTTTCTCCACCACATTCAGAAATACAGCAGCACAGGTATTTGGTAGTTTTTCTATGAACCTCCTACTTAGATGTACACCAGTCTGTCTCCCTGAAGTGACAAGTATTCCTGTCTGCCTAAGAGACACAAAAGACTGTAAGAATTGCCCTGGCAGCAGAAAGCAGGTTCCTCTAGACACATCTGGCTAGCAGAAAATTCATATAAAAGGAGTATCACAAATGCGTATGCTAACTTGGTAGCCATTCCTTTGCTCCCAGCTTTTCTTTTTCTGCTGCTGCCCTGGAGGCATAGGTAAGACCACAAAAAAACCCCCAAAAACCAACAACCAAAAAAACCACACACAAAAAAAACCCAACCAACAAAAAAAAAAACCCCAAACAAAACCCCAATTGAAAAAAAAAAAAAATCCACCAAACCATCACCCTGCAGGGTATATATGAGCACAAATCTGCGCATAAATAAAGGTATTCATAAGAACATTGTAATCTGCTACCGCAGCCCTTTAGGTACTCTTGATTTGGGAGAGGTTTCAAGAGACAACTTTCAAAATTAGGAAAGACTATGAACTAAATACATCATGTGTGAGCAGACGAGAGTTCATCTTTTATGACAGTGTTACAAAGAGCCCTTATTTTCATCAGTTTCTTGATCACTCATCCTAATTTCCCCCATATACTAGGAACTCAAGTTCTTAACATCTGGAGTTCTTGTCTTCATACTGCAAGCTATTTGGTAAGAAAAAAGATGAAAACAAAATCTCAAATAAGACACCTAATTACTCATTTTAAAATCTGATTATAATATTCCTTTAAGTCTTTGAATATTCCCCCTCCACGCTCAGGAAAAATCAGGAGAAAAAAAAAAGTTTCTCCAGGATGAGTTTCCTAGTTCTCATTAATATAAGGAAAACCCTGTATTAAGGTGAAACCTGGAATTTCAATAGAATTAAGAAAAATATCAGTTTCCCTTAAACAGACAGGAAAAGTGCATGATACTTGCAGAAGAGTAGACTGGTATAGACTGATTCCTTACTTGAAATTGCTTTTAACAACCTTGTAGGCTTGCTTCTGAGCAAGGCAACATGATTTCATGAAGTTCTGTGCAGCCTCACACAGATGAGAGAAGTGAGAGGAGCTTGTACTGCTCAGCACGCACATAAACCAAGCATTCTAGGGCTCCCTCAGGCAGCACGCCGAAGTCACCCAGATACAACTTGAGGCAGGCTACTGATTTACTACAAAGTCAACTGGGTTTACTGTCTAGAAAAAATGAATGTTTGCATGCACGTTCCAGATAATGGGAGCTATTTCTGATGTGGAAAACAGTTCCCATATAACCCAAGTCCCATTTACACACAACGGAAGTCATTCTTGCTGCCACTGTGCTGGGGAGCTGCGACATGTCATTGCCATTTTCCATCTTAACCCCAGACAGAAAGCAGAGATACTTTTGATGCACCCTCTGCTACAAAAAAGGAGAGAAAAGGAAATTGCCTACTTAAAAAATTAATGCTGTGTATTATTCAGCAGCACACTGGAACAAAGGAGAGGAAATTGAAGAATCACATTCCTTCCAACATCAACACAATATGCTGCCTCTCATAACATCTTATTCCCTCCATGTGCACATTCTGGTGTACCTGCCCAAAACACTGAGCAAAGTAGGACAGTTTTCAGTTCCAACATTTTGAAGGAGAGATATTAATTGCATACAAATTGACCCTATCTCCTTGCTTGCAGGGTCTGCAGTCGTGCACTTTATATTTTCTTGTGATATGTCTGCATATCTCCCTGTTTCCTTTGAAAAAATGAATGGGGAGCAAACAACAGAAAGGAAAAAGTTCAGTTTGTCCAGGTAGCTGCTTATTGAGGCAACAATAAGCAACTCTTTGGATGATGGTAGCTCTGGAGCAGGATTTGAGACTACTTACTGCATCTTCACAATCTTCTGAGACAAGTCATTAATTCTGGTCTGTTGTTTAACACACAGTTAATATTCTTAAACATCTTCCAACAGGTAAATAAGATGTTATTAGCAAATACTTCATAAACAAGTTAATAGGGTAATTAAATCAATACATACATATGTTAAGCACTAAACTTTACAGTTTATTGAAGGTTGTTTCTGATTCATCAGGTTTACTAAATCATGAGGGCTGCTTTTAAACTGCCATGAAGTTTGACAGTCCATGCCCTTTTTAAGTGCTGGAACTCATTTGTTTCCAACTTCAGTGCATTGAGATGCATTACCTCTATATAACAGAATTAAAGTTTACTGGAGGAGAGCTACACATCATGTTTGTTTATTTCTAAATTGTATTGCTGACATACTCCATGCATTCTAAGCCCTATACAATCATCATTCAGAGCACTGATGTAATCCAGTCTGATGAAAATCAGGACAACTCAGGCTTTCTATAAAACCACAGCTATTGCTGAGGCAATGCACATGAAAAGAACTGAATACCACATATTCCCAGCTCAAATTTCATTTCAGATACCTACCATTGCATTTCTATTACATCAACTCAAGTAATTATTCAACTATCTAAACTTGTAAATTAGCTTTTTTTTAATCACATGAAATTGTGGCTGAGTTGGTATGAAAAAAAGATCTCACTGCAACTGTCCAGTAGGTATATACTGCTAGAAAGTACTGGGGACATATCAAACCAGACCGAAAGCAGCTTGCACAGAAACATTTCTGTGCACAACTATCTCCATTGAGATATGGCTACCTACCTACCACACACCTGACATTCCTCAAATTCTTGTCTTGAACCACACACCTAAACAACTTTAAATCCATGCAAGAGAAATCTACTTACAGCATTTAGTATTTCTCCCTGGATAAAAGAAAACTTTGCCCTCCATAATTGTATACAGATTAGCTTTCACAGTTTGATAGTCTCAGAGCAGAATGTTAAAAATCCAAGGTATTGGTGGAAAGGAAGAAAAAGACATTATTAGGTACCTGCATCTGCAGGATCTCTCGCAATTTCTTTGCTTTTCATTCTTTCCTTGCACTGGTGCCTTTTTGACTCCTTTTCTGGCCAGCCTATGACAGTTTAAGCATCTCATACATTTACCCTAGTCTTCCACTAAGCTAAAAAGACAAATTAGTGTTTGTTTTTCACACCAGGGAGAACAGAGAACAAAACGAAAAACCTCATATGTGAGTAGGCTAAAAAAAAAATTAACTCTCTGTTTCAGATAAATTTACTTTGGTGGCAGCAAAACTTGCCCACAAGAATAGGTAAATGGTCGGGTGGTTACTCCCTCTTGGGCTCCTGAAGGCCTGACCAGTGGTGTGGGTGATGCTACAAAGTTTAATCAGCATGGGGTTGTTTGAAGGCATTCAATGCTTTAAAAAAGGAAAACCAAGGAAATCACCTGGAAACAACACTCCATAGCCTTACACAGGCCACAAATGATCACTGAACTCATCCAGTTTACTTCAAATCACAAAACTGTTGAGGTTTCACTGGGATGTTTACAGGATCGATTGGTCATATAGCTAAAACGAGCACTGAGGTCTAAGCCTGGAGAAGGCTAAACCAGCAGCATCTTTAGAGCAAAAGTGGTGAGAACAGTCACAACTCCATTTCTGTCCATAGCTAAATAGCAAGCTTGAAGCTTGTATAAATAATTCATGGAAATGTGTGGAGGAATTTTCTATTAGAGAATTCTACAGAGAACGAAAATAGTCTATTTGCTTAAAACAACTGCATTTTAAAAGCTGGCTTTTTTTTTTTCCTGGTGCAGAACAGGGCCATTTCAACCCCCTAAGCAATTTTGAACAATTCTGCCTGGTATCTTAAGCAACAAGTTGTTGGCTAACATTTGAAAGGGCTGTACGTGTGTGTGCATCTGTGGTCTTTCCAAGAGAAAGGAAAATGGCTGGGCAGGGTGGGCGTGAACAGTTTCCTTCATTCCCCTGAAGGCAGCCAACAGCTAAGAACAACCCCAAGCACATGAAGACCTATCAAATCCAATTTTATACTTTCCTAGTAAGCTAGAAGGAAATGTCACAGCTCATCTGATGGAACAGCAAATACAAACTAGCACCTGCCAGAAGTTTAAGTGATTCCTTTAACTCTTACATCGACAGGAAATATATTTTGTTCACTCTTTATAAACACTTATTGCTGCAGTGTCAATTAGAATGTTTTAATATTTTGGCAACCAGCTGGCTCTGATGGTACCACATAGTTCAATCAGTCATTTATATTAATCTTATGCTTCACCTGTACTTACATGGAGCATATTGATTCCTCATCTTAAACCAGCTAAATAATAAAACTCTCAAAGATTGATATTGAGATTAATACCATTCAACATCTTCACTAAGGAGTTGGATGATGGGAGCAAGTGTAGCTTCAGCAAGTCTCTCGACAGTACCAGTTCAGGGAAAGTAGTCAATGTACTGGGGATAGGGCTGGTATGCAGAAGGTTTTAAAAAAATAGGCCAATGCAAATCCCATAAGGTGCAAACACCAGCTCCTGCCCCAGGGATGGTATCACATATGGCCAGGGCAGCAGCTTTACAGAAGACCTGGGCAGCCCAATGCACAACCAGTTCATCACAAGTTGGAGGTGCACCCTTGCAGCAAAGGTGGTTACCCAGAGATCATACTGTATGAGCCACAACAGTTAGCACAGTGGGGAAAAACACTTTTGTCCTCTACCCAGCTCTTGTCAGAGCCCACTGGGAGGGCTGTGTCCACTTCGGGTCTCTCCATAACATGGACATGACCAAGCTGCAATGAGCACCCAGGAGGACTCCCTAGGTAAGCAGGTGGATGGGTGGACCTACAAGAGGCAGCTGACCTAGGTGGCAGATGCAGATGGACTAGCTTCAGATGTGCACAGTGATAGGAAGAGACGCAATGGGCAAAAGTAGCAAAATACAAAATTTCAAATAGAAAAAGAAATTTACTTTTTCCACCATGAGGGCGGTCAAACATTGGACTGGCCATGAAATCTTCATCTAGAAGTAAGCTGACCTAGTTGAATCTGCTTTGAGCAGGATGGAGGACTGCATGATCTGCAAGTCACTTGCAACTTAAGTTACTGCTTGATTTTTGCTAAAATGATGCCTTCTGTCAAAAAAAACCCCCAAAAACAGACATAAATATCTTCTTCCCCATCAAAACAATTATACAATCATCGTCTTTAGCAGCTTGAACAACCTAGTGCTCTGAAACATGCTTCTTGTCCTTGACTTTCATTTCAGAGGATATTAGGAGAGCAACCTTTACATTAGAGTCACTTTTACAAAATGAATAAAACTGGAAAGGTGCAAATTCACTAATACTATACCAGAAAATCATTGGTTACATTTTCAAATTAGAAGAGGATAGCTAATTTGACCATAGGAATCATTTGTAAAGAAAGGAAAGGGCTGCCACTTTGACATCTGAGTTACCAATTAGAAGCAATGCATTTGAGTGTTTGTTCTAACAACCAACAGATACAGACAGAAAAATAAAATGGACGTCATTTACTCACACTTACATCACAGAGTCAGAGGATGATTTAGGTTGAAAGGGGCCTCTGGAGATCATCCAGTTCAAGTTGAAAACATGTTTTTTCAAAAAGGTATCTTTAATAGGATTAACTTAATAGTTTTGGCAGTATTTTAATGGTTCAGATTTAGAGTGGTAAAATTGTAAGCCTGACACCACCGTATCCACAAAGATTAACAGGAAAAGCATTCCCAGTTTGGCAAATAGAAAACTGAAAAGAAAGGCCTTTTGAGATGAACTCTAATGAAAGTTAAACACTACTCTTCAAAGACAGGTAACAGATCCAGGTGAGTCTGAAGCAGTTAAAAGCTGCCACATGTTTATACTTCTGACACGCATCATTCTGTCATGAGTTTCTTGAGACACCTGAAAAGGCAAGACTAGGCCTGAACTCCAATGCTGAAGTTACAGAACTTGCAGCTGGGAATGCAACAAATCCAGAATGAACTTCACAACCCCAGTTAATCAATTGTTTTCCTGATTAACTCAGTATCATTGGAAATAAGCATTTGTTGAGTTCAAAGCATGCTGTTTGAAACATCTGATGTCCTCAAATTTATGCCCAATCTATGGTGGGAGTCTGCTGAAAATCCCAGTGAATCTGCACCAGCTCAAAGCTCTCTGACAGTATAGAACCCTGGGAAAGTGATACTCCATCTACACTAAAGCCAACAAGCTCCTACAGCCACCCAAGAAAAAGTGACATGCCATGAGTGGACCTGGAAGGACAGTGCTCAGTGTGAAAAGGCACAATGACACAATAAGAGAACTAAAAAGCTAACAGAGCAGAAGGGCTGGCTCAGATTCAGAAGTGCTTGAATTCAGGAAGTTATCCCACATGAGGAGTGCCCTGGAGGGAAGTCTATAAGAAGGGACCACTGATTTGCTTGAAACGTGATATCTAGGCATCTGCTTGGAATACAGGAGGGGGCTGTTAGGGAATAGGAAAATGACAAAAGGAAGCACTGGTCACAGCCAAGAAGCACAGGATAAAACAGGAGCTACCAAAACCTTAAGTTTAATTAGACCTTGAAAAATTAAAACATCTTGTTAGAAGTCCTTCAGCTATATATAAAAAAAAAAAAAAAAAAAAAGGAAAAAAGTAAATCCAAGGTAATAGTAAAAATGCTATGTGGAAAGAACTGCAGATGGAGATCGTTTAGGAGCAGCCTGGTAACTAAGACAAACCAGTAAGAGAAAAGCTATCTTAACTGAAGGGTGTTGCTTAAGAACAAATAGGCATTTTGATCATGAACAATTTTAGGCTTTGAAAGAAAGAAATATTCTGGATCCTCAGAGGAATAAAGCTTTGAAATAATCTCCCACAGAAATGAATGGGAGGAGACAAAATGCTTTCAAGAAGGGCTCAACAAGTTAATGAAAGGGATTGCATGAGGCGGTTGCTCCAACAGCAGAGCAGTTGGTCCCAGTGTGCCAAGGCATCCCTTCAAATTCTTTGTTCTTCTCTAGAAAAAGCCAGTAAAATCCTTGCCCACCTTTATTCCAACAGTCAGTATGACATTCACACACCGTAATGATTTACTAACCTTTTTTAACCTTACAAGTGAGATTTCATCACTATACAACAACAAAAATCCAGCTGAAGACGTAATGAGTGTTAATGCTAAAGAACAAAAGCCTTAAAGCATTTTTCTACACAGCCTTTCCTCCTCCACGTACAGTTAATCCATCTCCAAAAATGAGTTGATCTGTATGAGAGTAAATCAAAGTTACTAAAATCCAAAATTTCTCTACAAGTGTAGAGACACTGAGAAGCTTTTCCTCATCCCTAATGACACTGGTCCCAATTCTGAGACATGCTCAGGGCACACTCTGTTAACCTATGTCACTTTTACAGAAAAATGGTCGGAAAAGATTCAGTGGAAGTACTTTGATGAGATGTTTTTCACTTGAAATGAGTGTTTCAGAAGACTGGTATAATGGCCAGTTACTTGCCAAATTTTAGGAATAAGTCAGCACAATAGTTGAAGATTTTCAGAAACAAATGTCACTTTTTTCATTGTGAAATGAATGCTTTTTCTTGCATCAAGTTAATACTTGAAAAACAGTATGAAAAATCAATACAGAGATTGTTTCAACTGACAGGAAAGAATTGAAAATTCTGACAATTAAAAACTTTCTCTTTGGAGTAGTCTTGCAAAAAGCAAGTTTTGACCTGTATCTCACTCTATTCTCTATATTCCCAGACTGTATATACCCCCACATTTTGCTAAACTTGTACTATATAAAAAAAATCCCCACTTTTAAATAAAAGTTTACTACATGTATGAGAATGAGAATATAAATTGAACAGAGAGAAGACCTCTCCCCCCCACAGCAAAGAAACTTGACTCTCTCAGTCAATTAAATACAGACTTAAATTAGTCAACTGAATACAGAATTTAGAAGAAAAGCAGAAATGGAGTAAGTCTTCAGGAATGTACCACTTTTTCTGTTGCAGCAAAAATGCTACAGGGCACATGGAGCTATGATGCAAGCCTAGGGGCAGGAACAGCTGGGCCTGGGGTTTGCATTATGTATGTGAAGGGCTTCTCTTCAGCTGCTGGGCTGTCAAGTAAAAATGGAACCCTGTAACTGAAGCCTCCATAAATTAAATACTATTCCAAATGGCAACTAAGTTGTTTGCTGCTACCAGTTTAATAGTCCCTGCTTGGTTTCACCTTCAGCTTTCTGTGGGTTACATTCTTTGCTGGAATATGTCAATCTGCATAAACCACTGCAAAAATTGTTAGAACTGTGGTGTCTAGGCAGCTGCACATACCAGCCAACAGCAAAAGTACTAGGAAAAAAGGTCTTCTTTTGCTTATATGTTTTTAAAAAAAAAAAAACAGCAAAAGACTTTACAGGGCCTGTAGAGGTGTCAAATTAAGTAAATCACTCATCTCTGCTGGAAATATTAAGTCCCACTTTGGGCACACAAGCACCATGGTGAAAACTGGCATCAGCCTTGGAGTCTCGATTGACAGAGCAGATCGGAAGAAGCAGGAAAGCTGCTGTGGGCTTTGGGGGCATCAGCTTTGTGGGACAGCCTTGTTTGGAGGGCTGCCGGGTGCCACAGCTGAATGGAGATGACAGCCCCATGAGGGCACACAGTTGATGCACAGGCAACCTGGAAGAGAGGCTGTGGGGAAGAAACTTCAGAGCAGCCAAAATCTATTATTTCCAGGACCTGCATTTAAAACTCAGGGATACCAACCGAAGAGGAGGGTGAATGCTGCCCCCCTTTCTAGTGCTTCTGGACCAAAGCCACAGGGCAGCGTTGAGTGAGGACTTGGCAAAGGCTGTGGCAAGCCTGGATGTCTTTCCAGGAAAGCAGCCCCTGCAAGCAAGTGGTGGGGCTAGCCCTAGAAGGGGTGAACTAAGCTGACAAAGCCAAGCACTGACTATAAGTAATAGCAACCGACTAATTGCTGAGGAAGCTCCTCATGCCTTCTGAAAGGCAGTAGGAATATCTCTGCCAGATATTTAACACCTACTTAGCAGTTAGAAAACCACCAGCCAATTCAATAGTTGTTTTGAAAGTTCATCAAAAGATCATTCTTTGCACTGCACAAAGCATCTTCTAATATATGACACTCCCTTGAATGCTTGTGTCAGCCTAGAGTCTGTATTGGAGTGATGCTTTGTGTCAAAACAATTTGCCTGTTCAGTATGCAATCCTACTGTGCTGTTAATCTGTATTAGCTACGGGAAGCAGGAAAATTCAGGGAGCTTTCAGCTCTGCAACATATGAAAATCTTTACATGGCAAAGTCCTTAGTATGAGAGACTGCAGCAGAAAAACTGTCCTGCAATTAACAACTTCTTGAACTGGTCCCATCCAAATCCTATTCAAGTGACCTCTTCCACCTGAGAAATGATCCAAATCTCAGAGTTCAAGTGGATCCCCTCTGGGAATCCTTTTCTGGGCATGCATAAGAAAGTGATTTGGAACAGTCAGCACAGGTTTACTGCAAGAAAATCACTCTGACTGCCTTCAGTGATTCAGTGACTTTGGCTTTTGTAACCAAACTGGTACATCAATGTCCAGATGGCTAAACAACCAGATGGGCAAAATACTCGTTGGATGATTGGTCCCAAAGGGTAGTGAGTCCTTGGTTGTACTCTACCCAGGCTAGTAACAAGCACCAGAGGTGTCAATCTTGGGGACCTCTCCTGTTTAATATCTTTCTCAATGACCTGGAGGACATGACAGAGTGCAGGCTCACCAAGTTTGAAGATTGCGCCAGACTGGTAAGAGCTATCAACACACTTGAGGGCATGGCTGCCATTCTTCAGGATCTAGACAGACTATAGGTGGGCCAATAGGAACCTCATGACGTTAATCAAGGACAAATGCAAAGTCCTGCATTGAGTAGGATTAACATCACACAGTGGTACAGGCTGGAGACTGCCAAGTTAAAAAGCCCCTACTCAGAATTTAAGAGATCATATCTCCAAAACTTCCAATTCTGGACTCTCTGATACTAGATAGACATTGAAAACCTGAAGCAAGTTCAGCCCTCAAGGCAGTCAGGGTACTGAAGCACTTACCATGCGAGGACAGGCTGACGGACCTGGGCAGATGTATTAAGAAATTTCCCTCCTGTCTGCTCTTATTAACAAGAAGGTCAACGCCAGGCAAAATGCTACCCAGTACTCTACTTAGTACTGATTATAGAGGTCTTGGTCCCACAAGGTAACTCTCTGTAACAAACTTCATACTACAAGTGTTGCAACATCCATGAATTAAGAGTGCTTTATTTCCATGTATCATTCTACTGTACTATACTATATGCTTCTTTGATTCTTACAGCCGTTAGCAACAGATCTATACTATAGCATTTGTTGATATATTGCACTATCCTAAAACAGCAAATAAATGTAGAAACCCACATTTTACTCTCACAATGAAAGCGTTGCCTTTTAGGGACGGAACAATGTTTTACTACTACTGGAAATGGAGGGAGGGAGGACAATTCAGACCAAGGACTTCCAAAGGATTCCTAAACCCACAGATTTTCCACTTCTCTCATTTGCAGTCTATGACCAACCACTGCAGTTTGGAAGCTATCTAGATAAGCGACTCACTTTTGGAATATTCCAGCTGTCACCGATCTCCCAGAAAGATGTCTGAACAAATGAAAACACTTTAGCAAGGGTCTGATATCTGCAGCCAGAAAAGCTCACACTAGTAACTCAGTTTTATTGCAAGTCTCAAGATACTGCTAATATAAATGCACTTTGTCCCTTGGCTCAAGGAATCAGTATATCTCAATTTTTGAGAAGGCTTCTACTTACTATACCTGACAATACGAATTCATAGAAATTCAAGCAGCTGACACTGCTCAGCATTAGAGTAAACACAACAGTATTTCTGGAATCAGGGTTCTGGTTTTTTGCCATGACTATATGCAGGCTTAAGACTGTATAGCTGCAGCTCTGAAATAACATTTAGCTACTCTGTAAGGTGACAAAGTGCCTTTATTTCAGAGCTGCCTACTCTGTGCATTAAAAACATTCAAAAAGCACTACTTCCATGGGAGGGAGAGGGAAGCTTTCAATCAATTGCAAACTCAAGTTACTGTAGATAGTTAAACACCTGATTTATGGGTACAGGCACTGTTTGCCTCTGCACATTATGGCAAGAGGACTTCACATTTTGTTTTTTGTAGTTCCAAGTTTGCTTCAACAAGTCAATTGTGGGTGGAAGTAACCAAATAGCACGTAAGATGCCAAATAGAGGCCTCTGCATACTTGGCCCACAGCATGCATACTTCTTAGACTTAAGTTTGCTATTCTCATTTTAATCTCCTGTACTTCTAGCATCTGTAAATTGTTTAGCAAATGAAGTCCTTCATTTATCCACTACAACCCAGTCTGCTTTCCTATAGTATTTTATCCTTAGATTTGTGGAGCTGCCATTGTTCCACTCAGATGCTAAAGGAAGTGGGATAGTAAATGATGCTAATCTTCAAGCAATTGCCACCAAAAAGGTGCAGATATTAGTAACAGATGCCTATTTAAAATACTGCTGCCACAAGTGAGAGAGCAATAGGAAATACTAACAGGTAGTTTGAAAGGGAGCTAAACACAGTCATGTATTTCAACCCCACCATATCTCCAACCATAGTAGGAGTCCCTGCAAGTTGCATTATCATGATGGGTAAATATTATGTGCTACTGAGATGTTAACTACACTACAAATGATTTAAGATGACTTTATTTCTCTTTGGGTTTTTTCCTAACACAAAAACAACCAGGAAAGGCATGCATATTTTGGCTCCTGACCACTTCCCTGTGACACACAAAGTATCTTTCTGGTATATATTTCTATGTTCTTACGATCATTTGACCTACCCTTCAGTTCACAGCACTGTATCAGCAGATGGAATTATTGCTGATGCTTCAATGGACTAATATACTAGTTTTTCCTTTGTAGAAAGGTGCAAAGAATCACATGATATTACTACAGTATAAACATGGCATTTTTTTTGAAAATATGATACAAAACAATCCTTAGTAAAAAACCTCACAAACACTGAATAAACAAAAGAGTAAAGTTGAGAAGCAGCTCCCTATTTTACCTACAAAAAAAAAAAAAAAGAAAGAGAAAGAAAAAAGAGAGAGAAAACAGAAAGAAATAAATACAAAGAGTCTGGCATGCAGCGAAGCAAAAAGAATCCTTCCCTCACTTCAGATTTCAATGAGTTGCACGTTTCCAGACAGCTGTTCTGTTTCAAACAGGCAAATTCTGCCTCAGGATATGAAAGCTTTTCTATTAATAAGTTTTTGGCCAGATAGGGGTAATCCGCTATGGAATACCTATATCTGTATATCCTAACGAACTAGGTTTATATCTCCCACTGCTCAAAAAAAACAAACCCCAAAATTTAAAAAAACCCCAAAACCCCACAATAAACCCAACAACAGAAGGAATCCACAAAAAATGAAACTAACAAATCACAAATCAAACCCAAACTAAACTGTTAGCATTTTTTACTTAAAATATGAATTTGTTTCCTATGGGTAGCCTTATTGCTATGGCATAGCATTGTTCCTCAAGAGTCTTGTCTTGCCATGAAAGTTTCTCTTGCCTTGCAGATCTGATTTCCAGTTCCTAGATGAATTGCAAAAATGAGTCCCATGGAGTTCTGGGTAATTCACTTGGCTCCCACTGTTCTTCCAGCCCTTCCAGGACTGCAGCAGTTCCAAGGCAAGCACAAAAACACAAGCATATTTGCCATTTGATGTACTATGTAAGCGAATATGTCTTTTTTCTGGAAAGAGATGCAAGTCTAACAACTGTGTAGGGGAGACTGGCCTTACTTCATGCTGCTTAATTTATTTCAGACCTGAACAGCTAAATGACTTAATCAGTCTCAGCAGCTGATCACTATGATTTGATGACCGCATGTAGTGGATCTGTCTGAGC
>VYZX01020076.1:29184-77578 GCA_013401335.1 Brachypteracias leptosomus
AAATCACTTCAGCTGTGGAACTGGCACATTCACCCTAGAAATATGCCTTTGTAGTTCTCCCGGCTCCACCAACTGCTCTAGCAAATCAGATGATATGCATGAGTTATTAAACCACAGCTCAGTAGTCAAAGTCATGTTGGTCATCAAGTTTCCAGGCATGGTATCATCTTTCTGTAGGTTGATGTACTGTAGACAAGAGCAGTACACATCCAAGGTTCTGCACCACAGAAAGTTTCCTTCCTGCTAGATATCTCCTGCTGCTCTGCAGTTTAATTCTGAACTCCTCAGTATTTCTGAGGGATTAGAAAACTCAGAAAAGGTACACTAGCAACAGCTTCAGCTTCATTTATTTCTGTCTCATCGGAGTGATTTCTTTAGTCAAAGTCTGATCATAAGTGTGTTTGTTTCCCACTGTCTGGAGAAGATGGGGTTATTTTGCATCCAGATCCTCATGCTTTGCTGCATGGCTGTTGGTGGGAGATTAACAGCAAACACAAGTGTTTTTCTTACTTGTCCAGCGTAATTTGATCAAGAGAGGGAGGCAGTTCACCCCACTCATTAGTGTTCCTGAGAGGGAAAAGATTTGTCTTTGGTGTGAGTTTGTATTCCCAAAATCTACTATTTTTTACTATTTCCTGGTAAATTGCACTTGGAATCAATTTTCTGTT
Source organism: Brachypteracias leptosomus (assembly GCA_013401335.1). Lineage (NCBI taxonomy): Eukaryota > Metazoa > Chordata > Aves > Coraciiformes > Brachypteraciidae > Brachypteracias > Brachypteracias leptosomus. The sequence continues at coordinate 29,853 of VYZX01020076.1, forward strand.
CTTCACTGAAAGCAATGCGGCCTTTTCCTCCTTTGTTACTGTGGAGTTTGTGTGGGCACATTTTAGTACAGGAATTAAGTTTGTTCTTTTGCTTTTGTTTTTATTTTAGGATGTTCTGCCCTGTTGAATAAGTGGCAGTTAAGGGATCTTAATGTGGTTCCGAGTTACAATTCTCCCACATTTTTCCACCTGGTAGCATCTTTATTATTGTGCAGATTTTTTTTTCTCCTGATATTAGTTGCATGAACTAGAGGACTTCAGGGACAGAGGGAAGGGTTTGATGCTGCATCTCTGTATACTGTATTTGTACAGATTGGAGCCCATCCCAGGTTCTTACTCAAGTGGTTAGAGCTTCCTGTTTGTAAGAATCAGGCATTTACCAATCAAATCACACACCTTGATTGTTTGTGGGGCCCTAACTTTAAGTTCCTGAAGAACTAAGACCTTTTGATCTTCTCTGAGGAACTTAATAGAATTAGCTGAGAAAGAAAGAGTGAAATAATATTTATAGTGAAAACTGTTACTACTCCCTAGCTGGGTTTGATCTGTCACTAGAGCTCAGGGCATACTCCTTTCAGGCTTGGGTAACTTTGCCAACATCTCTTTTCATATGTTTATGAAGCCCATGCTCAGGGTTCAGTCGCACTTTATTCTGATCCCATAAAAGCAACATAAAAGGATAATGCTTCATTTGACCGTGCTGTGCTATAGTCGTTATGTCAGCCGTATCCGAGAACACATTGCTTCGTGGCAAGTCACTGGTCATGAATCATCAAGAATGGCATAAACGTAGACAAGCGGTCAAAGATAAAATTTTTACTGTATGATAAATGAAATTATTTGAACTGTAGTTCATACATATTCCATGACATTCTCTGGCTCATACTCCAGCAGGGACCTAAACTACTTGGATTATTAACTGCCATTGTGGCTGGACTTGAACACCTTTTATGCCTTTATCATACCAAGTGAAGACATCCAGGTCACACAAACCTTGTTCTAAATTGCACAGCTTTTGAAAGCGCTCTCGTCTGGGTTTGGGGGGCGTGGGGACACTCACTCACCAAGGAGGGAAGCTGTGTGCACAGCCCATCTTCAAGAATTGCGGAGGAGTGTATCTTCTTCCCAATGTCAAATGTTGCAGAGATGCTCATATTCTTGAAAATTAAGTTCCATTTTGTGTCTTACCTCGGGCACTTGGATTTGAAAACCTCAGCTTTACTTTACCAAGCTGGCATTTCAAGTTTTCAAGTCACAAATTAATTTCTCTCATGTGCATCATAAATCCCTGGGGCTTTATGGTCCTTTCTCAGAACTTCTATGATTTGGGGGTTTTATGCTATGACCGTTCCAACTTGAAATATCTGCAAATCACAAATTAAGATGTGAGAGGACTATAAAATTGGTGCTAAATCTGCCTCTCTGAAGTGAATGAACAACATAGGACCCATGGGAAATAAAGACATCAAATTATGGATACTTTTTACCTTGGGGAGAATCTTGGGTACCAGAGAAATTAGCTCTGACATAATTGTTTCCTTCAGGGCCCCTATAAGTGTCTTTTCTCAATGCTTATGTTCACTGGATATCCAATAAACAAGAGATACAGAATATTTGGGTTTTAAAAGTTCATAAAAACTTTCACAGAAGAAATTTAAAGCCACAAGAATTGTTAAATTGGGACCAGATTTACTCCCTTGAAAGTGATTGCAAACCTCTTGCTTGCCTCAGCAGGAGAGAGGTTATTTCCATATTAAGCAATCAAGTACTCTTTTAATCAAGGTATCTTAAAATGATAATTACTCAATCTTAATTATTTGCCAGCAATACATAATTTTTGTTGATATTATAATACTGTTTATTAGCATCATTAATAACCGAGCTATTTTGCTCTCTTCAGTACAGTTCTAACAGCAAGGTCCATGGCCATTTTGAGTAAATTATTATTTTTGGAGCACATTCTTTCTACGTTCCTCATGATTCCTCATAGACATAGACATTAACAAAGAGCTAAACTTCATGTTAAACTACTGGACCTGTAGAGCAGTATAAGATACTACATGGTTCATCCAGTGCTGTGATAAACTTTATATTCTAGTACCCCATGTCTTGTATACATCTGCAGACACAGACATTTAGTGTGTGTTAATGAATCTTGTGTCTTTACAGTGTTTATTCAGGACACCAGTCTATTTTGATTCCTCCCTCAGAACTGGAGACCAATCCTGCTTTGTGGCTTCTTGCCGTGAGTCAGTACAAAGTGAGGGACACTTTTTGTTCCTATTCGGTCATGGAGCTTTGTACAAAGGGGCTCGGTTCGCAAACAGAGTCGCTGAAGGTGAGTAGTTCTGCCACCCTGCACAACTTGTGGTCTGCATGGTGCTGTTTGAGAGCCTTCTCTGCCATGAGCAGCTGTGCTAGAAGTGTCTGCAGTGAGGAAAGAATCATCAGAGGGCAAGGACTACTTCCACAGAACCTCTGTTACTCCTTGCCAAAGGCTATGTATGAACATCAGTCATTCTCTTTCAGATCACAAGGCTTTTAAACAAGGAAAAGCTTTCTGATCTGTGTTGCAACCTACGTTGATAAGCAGCTGTTGGAAAATAGAGGTATAAATGTCCAGGAGGCCCACAGAGTATTACATTGTATATTATGTTTTATGAATTCCTTGATTATAGGAAGTACTAGTTTGGTTTTGGCCCCTGTACTTAAATAATCACATGGTTAAAAGCATTGTATTGTTTTAACAGGATCGTCCTCATTGTATGGTAGGAGATTTGTATCTTTTTTCTTTTCCCCAGAATTAAAAGCCAGATAGCCAGTTACGTTTCTAAAATCATCTAGAATCTCCGGTGTGCTACTGAAATAAATTACATCTTGGGATACTGATATTTATGATGTCTCCAGACATTACCAACCTTGCTTAATAGTTTCCTAATCAGTTTTTCCAAGGCTAGACATTACTTCCTATTTCCTATTATTCACTGGCTTTCTGAGTTAATATTGGGAAATAACATTCCTTCCCTTCAGAGTTAGCATACCCATCTCTCCCTACATGCTCATGTTGAGATGTCCGCTCTTCTACAGCCATTAGACTGTCATGTGGCCTTCCGGCCTCCAGGAAGGATGGAAATTATACTGGCACTTTAGCCTCTATTCCACTGTTCCTCTTGAATCCTAATACCTACATAATACACTTAAGTACTGCTAATTGTTTTTCATTAAATCTGCCCACTTCTGGCCTTTGTTACATTTTAACTTCTTTTTAGGCACGGGGACTGGACCTTTCACGTGTACGGACGTGTGTAGTGGTGGCTGAAGAACGACCTCGGATAGCTCTGACTCAGTCATTTTCAAAATTATTTAAAGACCTCGGTCTCCATCCACGGGCTGTCAGCACATCACTTGGCTGTAGAGTTAACCTGGCAATATGTTTGCAGGTAAGAATTTTCACTCCTTAAGCTCGAAGCTTTTTAAGAAAATGGTTTTCAGTAAGAGGCATTCATTATGTTTCCTTTGGCTGCTTCGTTGTAGACATATTAAGAAAATGCATGTGGTACTTAATGTTCTTGCATATACAGGTAGTAAATTTCTGTTACTTTGTCAACTATTCATCCCTCTCATGTTGCAATCATAGCATTTATTCTGCCCATGAATACAACGATTAAGAAAAATGCATGGTAGTGACACAATGTGTACTCTGTACTCCAGAAATAGTATTTAGTCATGTAATGTAAAATCCAGTTTCCAAGTGCTTAATTCAGTATGTTACAAAATGGATTCCTTCTGTTTATAAAATAATTCTGACCGTTACTTACTTAACAAAATAGATGTTTTCTGTACACAGTTTATTGCTTACAATGGAAAATTATTTTGCTACATCTCTTTCATTCTGTTTTGATTCACTAATCAGAAGAAAGTACTCAGGGATAATACAGGATTTAACTTGCATTCACCAGGAGTCTTTATTGAGTCATGATTTTAAGGACAGATGGAACAGTGCTGCTATCTGGGCTGAATTTCTGAATAGCCTCTAGGTTTTTACCCAGTGATAACTACACCAGGCGGATCTACAGTAGATTATTCTATCTTTCAGGACTCAGTGATGAAAGTTAGCTTGCCCTCTTATAAGGTGTTCAATTTTTAACTAATTTTGCCTTATTTCTAGTTTAAAATTGTCTGGCATTAGATTCAGCCATTTTTCATTTTATTACTTTTTTCTAATCTACAATAAAGAATCTCATTTCTCTCATGACTCTAATACACATCTTAGTCTTTGATAAATAGATAAAGAATCTTAAGTCATGCTTTCCTGACCTGCATCTCATTTTTATGACTCCTGATGTCTTTCTGTCCTTCCAAAGCTGGTATCAGAAGTTCATGTATTAGTCCTGTAATAATGCCATAGGTGTCCTACTCAGATGTAATATTATTTCTGACTTAATAATCTCTTAAATAATACAGGAATCATCTTCTGCATTGGCAACTGCATTGGCTTGGAAGTTCCATGTCCATTTGGTCGCCTACCATGTCTCTAACCTCTTCAAAGTTGCTGTCTCCCTGGTAGCACTTGCCTGGGCTCTGTAGGGAACATCTCACATTTCAAATCTGACAGTTACCCCTAGTTTACTTTAAAGGTTATCTCATGCATGTAACAAGCATAATTGCTTAGGTGTGGAAGACAGAATAGATCTTCCCAGTGGTACTGCAAATAAGGCATTTGCTATTCTTTTTCCTGATTGTAAATAGAAAGATTTTTTATTTTATCCCAAAAAGGTGACAAATACAGGTTATGGGTTCACCACAGACCAACATATCTGTGTGTTATGCCTGCCTTAACCTCTTGCCATGCTCAACATCGTTAAAGAATTCTGACTTTCATCAGACCTTGGCTAAAAGTGCCCTTGTAGTTCAGCGTGTTACCGGAATATGAGTACAGGAGGTTTGCCATATCTCTGGTACTCTACCAGCAGAGTATCCCTTCAGCCCAGGGTGACTTTAATTATTATTATTATCAAACATATGACAAGGTGAAGCTGAGCAGGGTTAAAAGTCATTCTGTATCCCAGGGATAGAGTTCTTCAGTTTGACATTCTGTAACTGCTGCCATAAATATTCTCCGGGAATAAAAGTTTAAGAAAATCTCTTGTACTTTCAAAAGCAGCACTTGAATACTTCAAAACAATTTTACCCTGATAAAACTTAGTAAATAATCTTGAAAGAAAATTACATCTTGTAAGTTAGAAACATCTAGGAACTCAAGCAGCATCTTCCCCCATACTTCTCTCATGGATTTAATACATGAAATACTGACTAGGTTTTGAAATCTCTTCTTTTGAATGTTTCTTTGCAAGAATATAGGCCTCTTCATTTCATTCTCCATATCTAGAGTCCTGGGTGATGACGGGGCAGAGAGGACAACTCAGAAAACATCTAGGAAGTCTTCAGGCACTCCTCCCTGAGATGACAAAATTTGAATGTTACCATTTTAGGCCAGTTAGCAGGTGGAGGTTGGTGTGCTTGCCTGGTCAGCAGGCCAACCAAGCTTAAACACTTGGCTGGGAGGGGTACTGCAGGCAGCAAGGACACTACGTTCCCTCAAGAACAGGAAAATAGAAGAGAAAGACATGAGCTGGTTCCTTGGTAACAATAGTTTTCTAATTTGCTCCTGTATCTTTACCCATTGGGTAAAGTGCTTATGTGATGTCTTTTACAGAGGAAAGGAAGGGGGGGAATGATGGCATACCTTCATGGCCAACTGCTCTGACTTTCCCAGTAGATCAGGATGGGGCCTGTCAGCTCTCCCCTGCAGCTATGGTGGAGCCAATTCTGAAAAATAACTTAGCATAGAGTCATAGAATGTATTGGGTTCTTGGCCTCTGGTCCATGGAGGGACCAGACATGAAGGACACTGTAGAGAACAAGAACAGATTAGCTGCAGAAGTTTGCTTGCCACTAATGAAAATCTGCATTTCAGGCTTGCAGTGACCTCTGGACTGTTCAAGGTGGCTACTTCACTTACGAGTCATTTGTTCAGGACAAATAATAAAAGCAGGGAATGACACGAAGCAGCAGTAAGCCAATTTCAATGCCCAAGTATGGCTCATTGAAAGGAATATTGTGCTGCGTCTGCCTTGGATGGGAGTTAGCTTTTTTCATAGCAGCCCATATGGAGCTGTGTTTGGGATTTGTGACTCAAACAGCACACCAGTGGTTTAGCTATTGCTGAACAGTGCTGCTCAGCATCAAGGCTTTCCCTTTTTCTCACTCTGCCCACTGTACGACCACCCCACAGTCCCCAGCAAGTAGGCCGGGGGAGATCAAGAGGCTTGGAGGGGACACAGCCAGGAAAGCTGTCCCAAGCTGAGCTGGGATATCCCACACCATATAATGTCATGCTCAGCAATAAAAAAGGCAGTTTGTCTTCCAAATTAGCCACTGCTCAGAGACAGGCTGGGCATCATCCTGCTTGTGGGAGGTAGTGAGGATTGCTTTTGCATCATTTGGGGCTTTTTTCTATTACCTTCACTCATTAAATTGTCTTCATCTTGACCCATGGGTTTTCTTGCCTTTACTCTTCCTGTGCTCTCCCCTCTCCCACTTGGAGGGGAGTGAGTGAGCAGTTGGGTGGGTACTTTGCTGTCTGGGTCAATCCACTACAAACGGGCTGGAAAGCTGAATACGCTCAGAGAAACTGTAAGTCCTAATCAGCATGGAGTTAGGCTGGATTTTTGCTTGGTTATGTATATCTTCTCTTGATTGTGTCAACTCCTTAGCTAAAGTTTTCTCCTTAGATGGTTCTTTACAGAAATTCTTGAGTTATTGAATCAAACTGTAGAAGTGGATAACTCTCTGAAGGAATATTAATAATGATTCTGACTTTGAATTTAAGAACAGCACAGAATGAGAGCCTTGAGTGAGGTGGTTAACAGCCTGGCTGATCGTGTAGCTCAGCGTCAGGCTTCATTGAGTTCTCTAAGATGTTGCATCTCAGTCCATAGGACAAACTAAAAGCCATACACTATCTAATGAGAGGTGTAGCTGGAATGAAGAAAAGCCGTTTCAGAACAGACTGTATTTTGTAACGTTACTCTTCCAAGTGGAATGGTTTCTGAAGCATTTAAGCAGAGGGTAGTTTGGCAAGTTTTAAAGGGATTTGAAAAATTACTAAAGATGTTACTTACAAGCATCACGGCAGTACATGCCATTTTGATGGAGGATATAAAGATAGAGGATTGCATCCTTTGAAGCATCTGGTAGTAGATACTGCCAAAGACTGGCTGCTGCTCTTTACAAACTGTCTGGAAGTTTATGGCTAGTGATATTCCAGAATAGCTTGTGGGCTATTCTGTTTTCTGGGCTGAGGAACAGAATGAATTTTAATCCTTGATCAACAATGTTTCTGAAATTAGCATTGTCTCCAATATGTTCCAGAAATGGGTCATGATTTCTGGATTCTTCACACTGCATTAAAATACTTCTAAAGATGTTTGAGTCAGTAGCATCTGCCTTTGCTTTTTTTCTTCCAAGCTGTGTCATCTGGGAGATCAACATGTGGTTCCTGGAACACCATCTTCCACAGGGATAACTGTGATCCAGCCTATTCTATGGTCTTTCTGAAATACATATCTACTAATCACCTTTCTAAGCATATCTCAGTATTCAGCTATGGACCCTCACCAGCAAAAAGCCTATCCAGGCTTTCTTCTTTATGGGCCATCTACACTGCAACTTGGTTGTGATCTTTGATAACTTCTTCACTTAATTTCTGATTTTCTGGACAAATTTAAGACTTAAGTATTTCAAGGGAAAGGTAACCTGATTTTTCAAAAAAGCTTTTACTGTTGTTTACCCCTCCAAAAAGAAGATGATGGAGGGGTATATGTACATGTATATGTGTCTGTGTGTATAAAAACTTCATAGCAGAATTTGACCTTTGATTAAAGATTACTTTAAGAAGGAAATCATTGTGATAATCTCTTTCATACAAAGGAGCTTTAGTCTACCAAATTATATTAATTTCAGGATTAAGATCCCTGACAGACTAATGCGTTGTCATTTGTATTCATTTCCTCTCAAATTTAAAGCAAATTTACTGTTTCTTTTGATGTAGTTATTTTGGACTAGACTTTTAAAGGTGTACTTTTGAAATGAAATCATTCTCTCCATCTTTAGGCACTTAAATACCATTAATATTTGACCTGTTATGCCTGTATAGTCACAGATAATGGTCCGGGAATTTCTAAGATTAAAAGATTGCATCCAGCATATTTTAATTCTCATAAACTGGCATCTTTGCATTCTCAAGAGAGAGAGAAAAATAGATATGAAAAGTAGCCTGTTTCTTACAACAGCACAGATGGTTCTCTAGGATTTTAGCTAATTTCCATTAAACACTTGAAATAAATGTTTTCATTTTATTCAACCTGCTACTCAATTTCATTTGAGGAAAAACTTCTAGAAGTTGTTCATTTTCCTTAGTTAATCCTGAAAATGCACTAACAAATCTGCCTAAGCTAAGGGCAGAAGATCAGAATTCGTCTTGCTTCTTCTGTGTCACCTCTAAGTGAGACAGCAAGGTTGAGTGAGGTATCCAATGGCCATCTATAGTCAGAAGAATCAAAAAAATACTTGAAGAGAGCTTCATTCAGCCTATCTCAGGTTCCCATCTTGGGATGAGATTCATCACCATCAGGAGATAATTCTTATCTTATACTGCACACTTTCTTCTTTGATGGCTGAAGTTATATGAAATGAATCCTTCCCTCACTGTCTAGCAAAGGGAACTTTGTTAGTAAATTTAGGGCTTAATGTTTACTTTTACTTAGTGATAGATCACACTTTTTGAGGCTCTTCCATATTAAAAATAATACAGGATAGCTCTGTGAAGAGTTGCCACAGGACACTACGCACTTTATCAGAGGTATGATTCACACTTAGCAATGTAGTGCAGCTCTGAGTGAGTTCCCTCAGATTCTCTGTTTTCCCACCTTCACTATGAGTCATGCCATGTTCTTTTCACAGCTCTGGCTGCTGTGCTTGCGTACATGAGATTGTTAAGTGTACATCAAAATTTCCATTTCCAAGCATCACTGGAGCAGAAGTAGACACAGAGTAAACACTGAGGCCACATCCTTAGATAGCAAAACAAAACAAACCCCAAAACAACAGAACTTTTTAAATTCTTACAACTTCTGATTGCCTAGTTCCTGGTTTTTAATTCTGGGGAGGGAAGCAGGGGAGAGCATGCAGTTTGGCCTTTGACTTCAGTAGAAATTAGGTACAGGCTGAGTGCTGGCACATGGACATCTCTACTGCTGCTATCCTGGGGTAGTCCTCCGTGCTGTTTTGACCTGCAATGTTTATCCAAAGAGGAAAAGCCTGGCATGTGCAGAGCTTTGCACGGATTAGGAATGGTTCACTGGTGGCAGCCCAAGCATGGGCAGGAGATTTATTTAGTCCAAGGCATGTGACTTACAATGTATCTGTTTTCAGACAGAAAATTATGTTTGGCCCATTTAATTTCCTTGAACATTCCCTAGCATGTCCTTACTAAGGATGGCATACAACAGAAGTCATGTTGGTTTCTTCCTGTTACCAGTATTACAGATGCTCTCTCTCTCTGGTTCACAAAATAGATGTACACAGATAAATTGAGTCAGTCACTCTGGTGTTGGCTAAGACTCTGCTTCTTTTGAAATGCTTTCAGAGTATCTCAGCTGCAGCTGGCCTCAGAAGGACAATGTTGAGACTTCAGCTGCTGTGACTCAAGCCCTTCCTTAGTTAAAAACCACATGAGGCTCTGACATTCTCAGAGTCCTCTCCAGACCTACAGTGTAGTCAGAGGCAATGAATTATGTAACTGATGAATTTCAGCAATTCTCCTGCTTTCTGGCAGTTAACTGCAGTGTTCAACCTGGATTATTAGTAATATTTCTATTTTCAGGCAGCAGTGTAATAAGCAGATCCATCCTATTTTTTTAAGTGCTTCATCTTCCCCCATGTCCAAAATTAACCTTCTTTAAGGTGCTGCCGTGGCAGCTTCCTGTAGTCTTTAACTTTGTGGAATTCAGAAGTCTGATGAGAGGGATGTGGGATGTCAGTGCTCTCAGAGCTGTTTGTTTGCACAGGTTGTAGGGCTGCAGTTATCTGGTGTTAGACACTCCATGTAACAGTAGCATCTTAAGACTAGTCACCACTGTGTTTTGTCTCTTGCTGCATTATTGGTCATGGTGGAGAACTGATGGGATTTTATCAGCTTTTAATTTTACTGTTCTTTATACATATTACACTGTTTATCATAGCAAATGGACTAAGAATGAAGGATTATTGAACTATGAAGTTATTTATGCTCTTCTAGTAATCAGGTTGCGCACAAAGCCTTGATTTCATTTCACTTTAGGAGCAGGTTAATCTGTATGAAACAAGGTGTAAGTATCTTTCTCTGTTGTATGCTAATGTTTTCTTTTCCAAAAAGAGAGCTTACTTTTGATTTCCAGAGGACGTCACTTACACACTCTTTTTAGTAGTGAAGCGGCAGACCTGGAACTCCTGTCTCAATGGATGTGCATTAAAATAGCAGGGCCATAATGCTCACTGACTTCTTCACCAAAAGCAACAAAAAATCAGTATGCTAGACACTTGTTTTCCACTAACAACGTTGTCTGTAGTGTCCTAAAACCATTTAAGTCTGTTTGTCCAAGATTAGCAGTCTACAGCTGTCTCTTCTGTTGCTCTACTAAAATGTTGACACCTCATTTTTTACTTTTTTTAACCTTTAATGGTATAATGGTTAATTTGTAAGATTCCTGTATTTGACATTGTTTTTCTTTTTATTTTACTCCCTGCTTTTTGCATTCTCCTCTTTTTTTTTTTTCTCCCACCCTTCATTCCCATTTTTTTATTATTATTTTTGTCTTGTGTTTCCTTCTTGCCTTCTCTCCCTCATCCCTGCTATTCCTGCTGCTATAGCCTCACAGGCTGGGGAAGCTGGCCGAGCAGGTAGGGGATTTTCATGTTCCCTCAATACCCACCTATCAGCTTCCAACAGTGGGACAGACTAGAAATTGAGTCTGGAGATTTGGGGATTTTCAAATCCTTCTATGAAATTCTAAACAAGTCCAGTATAGCTTTATCTGGATGCAGGTTTCATCAAATATTAGCTGTCTGTTGTAACTATTTCATTCACACTGAAAATAACAAATACCATAGTGGTTGTCTTTGATTTTCAAACTTGACTGTTTCCATTACTTTATAAATAAATTCAGGTTTATTTTTATTTTGAAAGATAACCAATTTTTTCTTGGTTTTGGTTTGTTGTTGTTTTTTTTTAACATTGCATATATTTCGAATAAGTTCTCCACTCAGCACTAGTCTGTTACACTGCTGAGTTTACTAGTAGACTGAAAACTGTGTCGTTAATAGCTAGAGAGGATATTGTACCTTGTATCGTGTATAACAAGCTAAAGAGGCTAACATGCATGTGCAGCTCTATTACTCTTTTTCTCCTCTGGTGGTGGGTCACTATCTGTACTGTAAGTATCAATTGGTAGTGGTAACTCTTTTCCCCTTTAGATACAAGAATTATCTATTTGTGGAACTCCATTGCAATTTTTAGCACTCAGCAAATTGTGGAAGTACCAGCCTGCATTGCAGAAATGCAAAAATTAGCCCTAGGCATTCCTAATGTGGAGAATTATACTCTACTATATCCCAGATGGGACAGAAATCATTGGTACTTAATGTTGCCTGCTGGTTTTAGTAGTAAACATCTAAATAACTGATAAAGGAGTTCCTGCACTTGTAGATTACCAGGGTTGGGTGACTTGATCTGCTGAAAAGAAAATTTCTAAAGGTCCACTGTTCCAAAATGAAGTTGTGCTTTTCCTCTAGCTTTCTGCTTAGCGGTGATGTGAGGTATGCAGCAGAGAAAAGAGCCCTAGACTAGAGCATTGAGAATTCACATGATGTTCAGTGATGATGAGTTTGAAGTTTCAGGTAAGGGAAAATCATACCAGGTTACAAAACTGCAGCAAAGCTGTGGGTGGAAAGGCCTGAAAGACTGTATCATCTCTGCATGAAAGGAAACTGAAATTAGTCTACTGCTTTTCAAATAACTAAATATTGTGACATAAAGCAAGGATTTAAATTACGCAGTGGAAGACTGAAAAGGAACAGAATAATTGCTTACAGACCTTCAGTCCACATTAGTTCATGTCATGCGTGCTACCTTTACTATCTTTAGCTTCAAGTGTATTCTCTGTTGCATGTATGGAAGACTCTCGGTAAACCATGCTTCACATTCTTGACCATGTGCTTCTGCCATTAAACTGTGTCTCCTCAGCAATTTCCGCATTCCTTTATATGGCAAAATGTGTTTAACATTTTTTGTGTGTATCCGTGTGCTGATTACTTGGCCTTTTGTAGTAATAAACCCTACATTGACATGTGTTTGGTTAAGTAGTATGGCTGCTTGATGTTTTTCTGAACCCCAAGGTGACAAGGACCTGAGGGTAGGTATGTTTTCCAGTGCTCTTTCTGATTCAGTAAAGCTGAGCTTTGTTTGATGAATAGCTTAAATATAACTTCTCATTTGATTAGCATAATTAGCAGTGAAATGAATGTTTGGTTATTGGGGGGGTAAAACTCCTTTCTCCTCCCAGCCTTCAGGTTCTGATTAGCTGATGTTGTTGTTCACAGGGAACATCTGGACCAGATCCCACCACAGTGTATGTTGATATGAGGGCACTGAGACATGACAGGTCGGAACAACCTTTTTCTTTTTCTTTAATACACACAATTAACAAAGCTTCTAGCAAGAAAGCTACTTCAGCACACCTCACAGTCCATGAAAACCTTTGTAATCCTCATATATAATTTGTGCTAACTCCTATGAGCAAGCAGACAGAGATATTTTTATTAGTTGGTTAATTAATTTTACCATTGATAAAACTGAAGCATCTGACATCACCACTGCAATGACTAACAAGATTTCCTGCTTTATTGCCTTCAGGATTTCATGACACTTACGTTCAGGTAGTGCAGCCTAGTCAGTCCCTAAGAATAGGAGACCTGTTGGGCCTTGTAGCTTCACAGAGGTGTTTCTCCTGGGCTGGCAGCTGTTAGCCAGTGGGGAAACCATGGGGGGATTTTGGTGCAATTCTTAATGCTGCAAGACTATGAGGGAATGGATTATTGGCTTCAGCCATTGTGAGCAACCACATTCTGTAACTGTTGATATTTTCGAGTTCCATCTTTAATATTAGTACAGAAACAAGAAGTGAGAACTAAAATTTGCCACTAGCAGTGCTACAGACATGTCTGAAGTCCCATGGTTGGAGTGAAACTGGTGATTTTAGGTGTAATTTTAGAAAATACCTATGCACATATATTTCAGTTTTCCAATACACTGGTCAAAAGGCTAGTGGGTAGTCTCTTTACAAAATTTTAACAAAACAAAATGTTTTCTATTAATTCTGGAGAAGGTGAACATTTAATGGACAGTGCTCACCAGTCCTGGTTCCTTTAAAAAATCATTATTTAAATCAGGCGCTTTTTTTTTCCATTTTTTTTGTTCTTTTTCTTTCATCCTTCTTAAAAGCTTAGCAGAGAATTTGTTCCCCTTAGGTGAATACCAACCTTGGCTATATCAAAGTGACCAGCTCATCTTGCAGGGTGCAGAACCAAATCCTCCGGAAAGTTAAGTCAGGTGCACATAGAGATATTTTCTTGCAGCACATGGCGTTTGGCAGGTGGAAGAAAGGAACCAAATGCTACTTGACTCTCACCATTTCTTTATTCCTTTTGCACACAATGTTACCAACAATAATGCTTATGTTTGATCTATCCTTTGGGATACTACTGCCTGCATAACCCAGCCATAGAAAACTTGGTCCTCCTGGCCCAGTAACTGCGGTGCTGTGTAAGTACAGTCCCTGTTCATACTCAACCCACCTGAAGTAGACACAGCTCCACTTTTTTAAAGGAGTTGTACTTGAGAAGTTGAATGATTTATGCTGTAAAAAAGAAATGAGAAGTGGAATATTTCTTTACTAAGAGCAGAGCAAACACTGCGACCTGGACAGATCTCCTGCAGCTATCTCAGACATGCACCAACATGGGAGAAATTGACATTTAAGGTACTTTTCATTTTGTAGTGATGAGGAAGGAAGCTTACATGACTAACTTTGGAAATCAAGTGGGTTTTTTTCAATAAACTGAGACTTATTTACCCATAGTGTTTGCTCTAATCTCAGAGCTCTGAAATGGTTGAAAACGATGTAGATAGTTATGTGTAAGCATCATTCAAGTGCAGGAGAAAGAGCTAATGAATCATTAAAATTAAAGTTGTAGCTATAGAGGGGAAAGAAAAAAACAAATTTAGATTAATTCCTTATTTCTAATTATTTTTTCTGAGAGGGAAAAGAAATTTATTGAATATTCATTGGAAGGAAGGATATCGAAACAAATATATATAGAAAGAAAACATAACATTCACAGTTAATTAAAATTATAAACAAAAAAAATAGATGTGTATATATTTACAGAGAGGAAGTAAGATTTACTGTTCATAAAAGCTGAATAAACTATGCATATAGTATTTCCCTGCCTTAGTTTGTCATTAAGTAATAGGCATCATTATCAAAATCAGACTTTGCAGTGTATTAATTTATATTTAGTGACTAGTTCTACAGAACATGAAAGATGATCTTTAGAGTTGGCTTCTCACATTGTGGTAATGTAGATTTTAGTTTGATGGATTAAAGCTGTGCCTCATTTACTCAATCCAGTGGAATTTAGAATTAGATTCACAGGTCATAAATTAGGGGAGAAAACAACTTTATTTGACACAGTATCTTCACACTTGCTGTCTCTAACCATTTTAGTGGAACTGAATGTCACTATTGCTTAGCAGTAACCGAAACATTGCTGTACATAGCTGTGAGACCACATAGTAACAACCCACCGAGTCCTTGCAGGTCAGCCAGCCCCCCTGTACACCTGATGTGAGAACTGGGACACACTGCACACTTAATGTGAGAAAAAAGATTTCATGTTTTATACTTTAGAAGATATTTTCCAGAATTTGAAAAAGACTAAACATGTGTGGTTTTTTCTTGGTGTAACGCTAGTTGCTTCCAAAAGCAGGTGTAGTTCATTTCTTTGAGATTATTCAAATCGTATTCACATCTATAAAAATTAATAATTGATTTGAATACAACTTTCAAATTTTTCAATGTTTCAAGCTCATCCAGTAATTCTGTGTTTGCACACTTTACAGCTTATGAATGTGTCATTGTTTGATAGGAGTTTGCATCAAAATGCCTGTGTTAGGTACAACTTGGTTGGTTGACCAAACTAGACATTTCCTCCCAGCTCTCACTGGATTTGGATGGTATGCTTCTTATGTCAGGTTGGAGGTTCTCAAAACACCTTTCTGTGTGTGCCTCTGTGTGGCTTTGAGCCACCAGCCCACTGGTTTAGCTGCTGGGACTCTGCAGCTCTGGCCATAGTCACCAGATGAGACTAGGCTCACCTGGAGGTTCAGGAAACTTGTGCCAAGGGGTGCAACCACTCAACCGTGGCTGGCATCAGTTATGATACTGGAAAAGGCTTGGTTGTCTAGCTGCGAGCATCTAGTGCAGTTTTAGATGGTACAGCTACTCCATCAGGGTCTCCATAGAGCTCATGTTCTATTTGCAAGTATGAGCGAGATGTCCCAGGCACCCTGTGCTGTCTCAGATGGCATTAGACACCTCTTTTTGGAAACCGAGTGGCATCCTAGTAGCAAGAGTATATGGCCCTGGCTTGTTTGTAGTGACAGTACAGCAGTGTTGTGCTCTGCATCTTCCTGATGTTCTAAAAATCAGCATCCTCAGGATGGTCAAGAAAGAGTGAGCAAAGGTACCGGGTTGTTTAATAAAAGAGCCAGGAGAAGACTCCAGAGTTACCATCAAGTGGCTGGTGTGCCCCTGCACTGCAGTGCAATGTAGTTTAGAGAGGTTAATTCAGATCCAAAAGGCAAAAAAGGTGGATGAATGCTTTACCACACGAGCTGGCCTCACAGCAGGCAGCGCTGGCATGGCATAACTGGTCCCAGTTGCTGACTCACTGTGCAGCTCAGGTCATGTAGATGTGCCCATGTGCATCTGTGGGGAGGGCAGATGCAACAACACTGCAGGTGGGAGGCCCTGTCAGGTCACTGGCAACATATTCATATATATGCATTCATATTTTTGTCCCACTGTCTAAACTGCTGGTTTTCAGATCACTCCACCTTCATTTTAGCCCAGTCATGTTCTCCTCAGAAAGCTTTTCAGGTGGTTAAGCACAAGCTACCTAAATATGCTAAAAGCAGAGGAGTGCTTGGATGATTAAAAAGAGAGACCCTTTTCTTATCATACCAAAACATCATATACTTGAAAGATAACACTTACATAACACTTACATGATTTTTAGCAGTAAAGGTGTAGATTCAAAGCCCATGCAGTCCTTTTGTCCAGGATGTTCTAAAACAATAGTGTGTTGTTTTATAAATGTGTGTTCATAAAATTAAAAATGTCCAACCAAAAATACGTCTCTGATATTAGCATAAAAATTTCACAGAGTCCTCATCCTTAACAGCAGGTTAGTTGGTAGAAAAATTATTTATTGGCAAAATGAACTACTTCATCAAACTGAGAATAGACCTTGTATGTATTCCAACATAAATCTTCCTTTCACACAAACAGGGCAAAAATATTTTTAAAGTGTTCTTCAGGAGGTCAGGCTGGATTTTCAAATGTTTCAATATATTTGCAAATATTCTAAAACATGTTTTTTTAGAATAATTTGAAACTGTTTTCAAAATGTTACTGGTTTAACCTGCTAGTTTACATTTTGAAATTACCTTAAATTTGAAAATGAACTGATATGAATAAGAAATAAAATGTCATTAAAAATGTTGAAGTATTTTGACCGCTTTGAATTTTTGCTCAAATTTTTAATAGGAAATTTTTTTTCTACATTTCTGTATCTTTCATATTTACAATGTTATATAGAGGATTTCCTCAGAAGTTTTAATTAGTGAATGAGCTGAAGGATCCATCTGGTGATGGCTGAGGGATATCATTGATCTTCTCCTAAGGTTGAAACTTCCTGCAAATCCTGTAAAGATAAACATCCCCTTGCATCCTAATATTCTCTTCTATAGCAAAACCAAAAAGAAAAAAAGATTGTGAAAATCACTATCCTGCCCTAAGTGGGGCAAGGAAAGGCCTACTTTAATGTCAGTGTTTATTTTAAAAGGACAAAAAGGTAAAAGGAAATGAATTCATTGCAATCTGTGTCTACCCCCAAAAGCAGGTAAAAATGTCACCAGTCTTCTTGTTCAGTAGCAGGTAGTGACAATGTACGAGCTCTGATGCAGCAGAGGCTTAGACTCCTAGGGAGAGAGAGCCACTAATCAAGTTACACATGTGTTGATGAAGATTTTGGCACCATTTTGCACACATTTGTAATAGTTTCCCCTTATTTTGGCTACAAAATGTGTCTAAGCTGATTATTGAACTATATACACACTTTGTACCAACTGGGCAAGAGTGAAGACTTTCAACCAGTGTTAGTAAACACTGTTCTCAATTTTTTTTGATACCATCTCTAGTTTCATACATGCAGGCATCCTTACTAACCTCATATCCTTCTGATCCTGTCTTTAAGTTCCAGTATTTTCTTTTGTGAAATAATAGGCACATTAAATGATCATTTAAATTATTCAGTTTCTTCTAGTTAAGTCTGTTGGCGGGGGGTTTCAGTAGGGTTAGAGAAATAGAGAATTTAATTTATTAAACCCTTTTGTGGTTTACTAGATTTCCTTTTGCACTACATGTAATGGTGAGCTGCTTGGACAGCTTCTTGGTCACAGACGTGGTGAGGCAGCTGGCAGCAAAGAGGGAGCCAAGTCCATATGTAGGATATTGCCAGATAGACTAGAAGCACCAAGATGTATTCAGGTTTAGGTTGTTAAGTTTTTAGTCTGGCTATCTTTCAATATGTGGCTTGTGGTATCTATAGTCTCTTATCGAAATACTCCCAATCCATCATTAGAACAGTTATTTTGATCTGATTGCCCATTTGTAGAGCTGTACAAATAGGCATCTTCTTTTCTTATGTGGTCACTGACATCTTCTTGGAGTGATGCAAATTAGCGTATCAGCTGAAAAATGACCCTTGTATATGCTTATGTTCTTAGCAGACAATTTCTTCAGAAGTCATTTGTATGTTGTGCTAAATCTTATTTTTTGTTTTGGAATTTGGAGATATTCAGAGATATCTGAACTTCCCTCAGACTTCCTCAGACCTTCTTGACAAAGGTGATTTCAAAAGATGGAAATTCTGAATCTCATTCCCCAGAAAAGAAGGCAGCACCTGTAGCATCTCAAAGATACATTAGAACAGTTACTTAGGATTTTTCTTTTATAGATTGCGTATATGCTGAGCCCAGTCTCAAATGCAGGCTCTGTCAAAAGGAATCAGTTAAGGCTTTGGCTTCATTTTTGTATTATCCAGCACTTCAGCAGCATTTCAGACTTCATGCAGGAAAAGAAAAATAGCCTTTTATTCTGGCTGTCAATTGTTTATCCTTCTCCTCCGTATTTTACTGAAACATCCATGTTGTGTATACAGTGTTTTGGGTAATAGCAGGCAACAAAGCCACAGGAGGTTTTTTTTCTAATTCTCAAACACTTCTACTCCATCTACCTTGAAAAATACTTTTATTATAGGGTTACCAGACAAAAGAACTCATTGGCTAAATTATTATCTAAGCTATAGCTGCAGCAGTGCTCTGTAGCACAGTCACAGCATGGAGGATAACCATTCTATGGTCACGTAGTAGGGAAAAGAGAACTCATGGGAGGAGGACATACATCAGAAGGAGACATGCTAATGGCAAGTGACAGTAAAATAGTTACCTTTTGTGAAACTTTAATTGATTAATCATACTTGAAAGTCATTTGCCCATGGTAGAAAAACAGAAACTTGGAAGGTCGGTCCCTGAAGTGCCCGGGAGCAGGGCTTTTCCCAGCTCTTGTAATGGGTTACAGTGTACAAAGCCCTGTCGCAGGTTACAGAAAATCCTAGTCCTCAGTTACTCACCCTGTGTGGGGTCAAAAGGGGTAGTTAAAATCTATTATTACCCCCTATGGCACCCAACCACCTCTTTTCCCTTACAGTGAGATTCATCAGGTAAAGTGTGTATTCTGAGGTTTGAAGTGCTATATACCTGGTGATTTGTTCCAAACAGACCTCACAAGTCATTGGCCTCAAAAAGCCACCAGTGCTTTATATGCCATAAGCTCATTTACAAATTGGATTGTCAAGTACTACCTCCATTACTGTCATTTTGGTCATCCTGAGCTTTGAGGATCATCTCATACAGGTGGCTTCAATTCCAAGTTTCACACATCATTCAGGTTTTTTTGTTTATGTGTATACTTTATCTGTTTGGGGGTTTTTTTCTGTTATCACAGAAACAGATTTTTCATGGAAAAATTAAAAGATTTTCACCCCTGTGAACTCAGTAGAAGAGGCAACTCAGTTGAGAGGAGGAGCAGTTGAAGTCCTTAAAGTAAAACCTAAGTCCCTCAAAGTTTTGAGTATGATAAGTAACGACGCACTTGGATTTTGATGAGTTTTTGTGGAAACGTCTGGCTTTTAGGCATTTTGCCCATTAACTTGCAGAATCTCATTAGTGAGTTTAAGCTGTCTGTCATGGTGCTGGCAGAACCCTCCTCATTCTTCATGGTTTTGCTCAGTAGAAGATACAGCCTTGGCCTTTTAGCAGCATTGTGTTTTGCTTCTGCCATGCAAACACTGCTGTCTGCAAAATCTCCTTGGCACTGTGTCTGATCTATGGAAAACAAATCTCTCAGAAAAAAAAAGTTAATTTGGGCTGATAAGCATCATATGAACACTTCCAATTCAGACTTGGAGGAGAAGTCCTAGTCTGTTTAGAGTAAAGGAAAGGTTCTCTCCTGCTGTTCCTGCCTGTGTCCAGGTACAAACCAAACCAAGAGACTTGTTCAACATCTGTGTGCTGGATAGTCAGCAATTAGGAATAAAGCTAATGACCTGGGAAAGTGAAGAGGAGCAAATACCATCAAAGGGACTGCACTGTTTATGTATGAGGATCCAGAGAGCTTTGAAAGATGTTTCACATTTCCAGGTGTAAAGCAACTTCTGTTGCAGCGCAGGAGAGAGGGAGGAATAACTTTCAGATGGGAATTCATCCCCCCTTGTCCTAATCAGTCTGGGCTGTGAGAGTAAACTAGGGGATGGGAGCCCTACAGAGCAATTCCTCTGCTTTCTAAAGCAAGATTACTAGCTTTTGAAGTATTTTCTCCCTTGAAACAAGTCTGCTTCTTCCTTGATAAAGTCATCTTCAGGGGATCAGAATATTACTACTTTAGTGGACTGGGACAGTAAGAGTTTGCTCTAAATGGGTTTTTTTAAAGAGGATGTGGTTTAGCATACTTTAACTACAAATCAAGAAATTCCAGTTATATTTCCCTGGAGGGCTTAGGGGAAAGAGAATACTACCATGTGTAGCAAGTAAAATGAAGGCAAAGGGACAACAAAAAGCTGTAGCTTTCCAGGAAAATAGGTGTACTACAGTTGTACATTTGTGTAATTGTTTACAAGTGCCATTTGCATTTGATTCTTCAAACATGAGTAAAAGAATTAGATGGAAAACAGTTTCATTTTTGTTTGATTTACAAACGAGGTTTGATTTTCCCAATAATATTCCAGCTTATCAAAGTACACCAATGTTTTTATTCCTGAAGAATGGCTGATGCTGTTAAAGAAAAAGGGATTTCCCATTTCAGGGTGTACTGAGCTTCTTTGGTGTTCCAGGTCCTTCTCTTTCAATCATGCTCCTTACAGAAGCTGGGAATTGATAAAGCAAACTGGCCACTCACAGTTCTGAGGAAGATTTATTAAAAATTCTTTCTTTTTTTTCCCTATAAGCCATACTTCTTTTTCTCTCTCTCCCAGTTTGCCATGAGTCTGACCATACAGTTACAGGAACGTTAAAAAAAGGAAATTTTTATTCTTCCATTTTCTTTACATCTTACAGATAAACAATGCAAGTTTGACACAGAGTATGTTTACTGTTCCAGTGTTTCAGTAGTTTCCCAAACTTCTACCTTAGAGTGCATTTCATAATAGAGACATCTGTTTTGGAAGTTAAAAAAACATACAAAATTTGGAGTGAGCTTTTGTAGCTTCTGAAGCCCGAGCCACAGACTGTGGTGTGCTCTAAGAGATGGAGCTTCTTAAGTGCTTTTCATTCCTCTTTCCATTCCCCTATTCTCTTGCCAGCCTTTCTGGGAGGACAGAGCCTTTGCTGCCCCACATGCTGACGGTTTTTTGTGTCAATCTAGCAGGTTACCCCTTGGAAATGGGCTCTGTCACCTTTGGGCCCCCATCTAACTTTTCTAGCCTCAGGCACTCGTTTGGCTCCTGTGTCAGTGGTGTCTCTGGCTGTAGGAATACTGAGTGGTTAGGGTTGCAAAGGAGAATTCTGAAAAACAGCAAAAGCATCCTGTATAAGGTATCCATCACTAACTTACTTAGAGATGTAATATCCTCTTAAATGACTCTTCAATAGCTCTTAATATGTTGCTTCAAGCTTCACGTAACCTTCTTAATATTGCATATACTAGAAGTGTCTGTTTGTGGAGCATGAACTTACTTATGTGAAGAGTCTTGTGAAGCTCAGCCAGGGTTCCCAATAAGACTCCTGTGAAAAGGACAGTCCCTTTTCAGTGCCTTCAGATGTACAAGGCACTGCTGCTCGTGGCACCACTGACCTTTTCAGAGTGGCAATCTGCAGTTTTAATTCAACTGAAAAAATAGTTCTATGTGTTGAAGTTTTCCATACACAGGAAATGTCCCTGGTGGTTACTAAGGTGGTTGCAAGTTCTTCCCCAAAAATGCAAGGTGAGTCAGCCAGTGGTGTGAATTTTGAAGGCTGGAGCAACATAAGGGGGCAGGTGAAAGAGAATGACTTGATTTCAGAAATTTCCCCTTTGATTGCATTGTGTGAATGTGGAATATGAATATTGCATTGGGGATGCTAAAATTATTTCCAGCATTTGTAACAAAAAACAAGCTAATTCAATTAGATGAGGACATTTTCAGATCCCAAGTTTGTTATAATGAAAGTTTTCCCAGTGTGTGAAGTCTCTATTTCTCAATCAGGACTAGTAAGATAAAGGGTTATGAAATAGGAAAAGCATCTTGCATTAAGCAGAATCATCAGATCACAATTGTGATTATGAAAAGTGCTGTAAAAGCAATTAGTGATAAACACCATGTCCTGGGAGGTTTGTAATCTAAATAAAAAGATAACAGCTGAGAGCAGCATTATGCCTGTTTTCTCAAATGTGAACCTGAAGCACAGAGAAAGGTGATGCTGTGCCTGATGGGGCACAGTAGGAGTGGGGTAGGGCCAGTAAGGAGAGCAAATTCTCCAGAGTCCTGGTCCACTGTATTCATTTGAAATAGTTGGGTATTGTGCTTTACACAATGTTCAAAGTTAATTTAAACAAACATAATGTCATTCACCTATAAAGAACACTGAATATTTCAAAGTACTCCAAGGTTGAAAACAGACATAAACATGGCTTTTTTTTTTTTTTTTTTACATATTCTCATAGTCTTATTCGCTATTACTTTTTTAATCTCTGAAGCTTTGAATATTCCCTTCCTGAACCAGAGTTCCTGCCTCATTTAAATCCCTTTGCAACTTTCTGAACTGTCTTAAGTCCTTGTGTAACCTTTTCTGCTTCTTTGTTCAGCCATCTGAAGGATTGGAAGCTGTTTGCTTTTGACCTCAGGGCATTTGGGACATGAAGTGTAATTTAGGTTTATACTGAAGAAAAGGAAGGGATTTAGTGATAATTCTTTAACTGAAGTTGCTGATTATTGAATTAACAGGATTAAAATATGTCTTAGACATATAGGAGATTCAGTGGTTGTTCTTGTTGTTGGGTAAAGTTTGCCTCAATCCAAAACTCCCTTTTTCCTGTCAGTTGTATTTATCCATTATCTGAATTTTTCATGTGATGAGAAGAAAACTACTCTGAGGATGCAGAGAAACTCTTCTTCATGATCTATATTTTCCCTTCAGCCCAAGTGTTCCGCTATGCCATTTTCCTACTTTACTGATCTGGCTATTCGAACTGGGTATGCCATTTTGGAAGGCAGAGCTTATGTTCTTTGATCTGTATTTACATTTTTGGTAGAATTAGCTTCATTGATTTGTAAATTCTGGACTAGTTTATGTAGAAATATTTTATTATTTGGGTAAAGAAAACATGCACTGAACATCTTGCGTGTCAAAGAGCTCTGTCCCAAGTCCCCAATCCCACTATTACCTACTGTGCCCATCTTCCCTCTAATTATAGAAAATCAGAACAGGCTTCATCAGCCCTTTCCCAGTCTTACCCAGGCACCATCTCAACAGTAGGCAGCAATGTATGTCTGAGAGGTGTTGATAATGGCACTAGTTCATGGTGATGGTTCCTAGCCAGCTGACTCAGAACTGAGGAATCACTGTGCTGTGGATATAGCTCCATGAAAGCATATGTGCTCTCTGTCATTAAATGCCTTACAATTAGATTTTGATTAAAATTTCTAATGAATTAGGTGGTGGTCTTTTTTCACTAGAAAAGACCATTGTACTGAAGTCAGAAGAGTCAGTTTTGACAGACTGTTTTCAGCGTAAGGAAAAAATTTTCCTTTAATTCCCAAAGTGGTCGAAACAGCCTACTTTAAATTTTGAATTTTTGGTCATGAAAGTGGTTAAACCATTTTCAGTTTGGATATTAATTAACTTAGATTAAAAAACAAAATAAAACAAACCTGAAACATTGAACATAACCTCTTTTTCTGACTTGCACCTTTTTTTTTTTTTCAGATTCCATTTGCAGCTTCTATCCATATTTCACTTTTTTGTTGCAGTTTAATAACACAGACTTCTAATGTAAGGTGACAATCATCAAGAAAACTTAAAAAATAGGGCTGGAATGAAACCAAAGAGACAATCAACTGTGTCTTTGTTCTGTGGAAAGGCTGTTGGCAAGGAGGAGACTTCTGTATGGTGTATTTTTAATATATATTAGGTTATATACCCATTACATCTAATCTGGTTTCCTCTGGGTTTTGTTGCTGAAGATTTTCCAGAGTGGCAGCATCCCAGAACAGCTACTGAAAGAAATCAGTGTGTAAAATAGCTAGTGTTAAAGAATCCAAAAAGCTGAACTTTGAAGCTGGCATGACTGCCAAGTGGCATGGTGTGAGAACAGACTGCTCAGGACAGGAGGAAAGGTCGGGAGGGTAGACAGGGAAATAAAAGCCTGGGATGATGGAAGGTGCAGCGCTTCAGAGCTGGCTGGCAGCAGAAGATGCTGGCACACTTGAATGAGGAGGAGGGCAGTTACCACAGCTCAGCTTGTGGGAATGGCTATAAAGGAAAGAAAAAAGTTCAAGATGTGGGGTTTGGCCGAGTGTTAGGGTAAAAGGCAAACTCTTTAGCTGAGTTATATTTAACAAGAAAGAGGACAGTGGGAAGAACTCCTTTGAATTGGACATGGAGAGCTAGTTAGAAATAACAAGAGGAAGAGAAGAGTGGTTCATGCCAAGCATCGTAGAGTAAAAAGGTTCCTGACTATGAAATACATTCAGCTGAGAAATAAACTCTGAAGGGAAGTGGAAGAAGCCCCATCATTTGAAATACTGTAACAGGAGTAGACAAAGCACTCAAAAGTGCACTGCAGGGAACAGTCTTATTTTGGCAGGGAGCAAGACTTGGATGACCTCATCACTTCTTTCCATCTCTATTAGAATCACAGAATCCCAAGTCTTTCTCAGAGCAACAGCACAGCCGGCTTTGAAGGTTTGCCCAGTTTTGGCATCAAACATTGGTTAGTTACCACTCTGCACGCTCCAGCCCCTGTAGATTCCCAAAGCAATAGTTAATAGCTCTGCTGACAAACTCTCTGATTAGTGCAAAACACTAGCAAGCTGCGGAATGTATTTTGGAGAGTTTTCATCACCAAATGGACCAGATTTAAAAAGGAGCATAAACAAAATCTGCAATTTCATGTGAAATAATTGGTCAGAAAGACATTGTTGCTGTATTTCGATATCCCCTTTGCTGCACAATGATTGCAGTGTCCAGTTAGTTATAGCTTGCCAGCTTTCATTCTAAAGTCACATTTCAGTCCCACTTTTCTGTAGTGTTTGATTTAAAGGAGATAAAATCTGTCCAATGTATTAACATGTAGCAAAAGAAGTTTAGCACATACTGATGTTGTAGTTACATTCTCTATTAAATCCCAGTAGCCAGACTTTGAAACATAGGCAGCTTTCTCAACTGTACAGCTCTAGTTAAGAGATTTTTTGTAAGAAAAAAGACTAATTGTTAGGAACCAGTGAAAAAAATTGTAAAAATTGTACTCTTCTGTACTGTACTGTACTATACTATACTATGTAAATACTACAGATTCTTTGTGAATCATCATTGCTTTTAACTTTGTAACAGTTCAAAGAGTCTTAAATATCTTCTGCCTCTCGCCTCCAGTGAGACATTTTGGTGGGAGAGAAACTCTACATCTGCCCTACACTGGGTCACTCATTTATGTTTTCCCTCTCAGCTTGGCTGCAAACCACCAGAAGGTGCAAAAGTAGCTTTCCTGCCCAAAGGCAGCATTTTTCTCCCATCCACTTGATTTTCAGGCGCTTTGCCCAGGCTGGCTCTGCTGTCATGTTCTCCTCTGTCCTTCCCAGCAAGACTGGAAGGCAGCAGAAAGCAGCGGGAAGGCTCTGTACTCACTTTGTAAGAGATTGTTTTCACTCCCAGCAAAGAATGGCTGAAGCACTGCAGAGGGAAAGGACTTGTCCTTTCTAGACTTCTGCTGTCTGGGAGCACCTCATGATTATTTGTGAAATTTCTTTTGGTGAAGATTTACTAACGTTGTCCTAAGAAGGCTGTAAGGAGCCGTGGGTTTCTTTGCCAGTATCACGTGGATAATTCACAGACAATGTTTTTCAAGGGTCTGATGAGCCCCATGCTCTGCCTTTTTACCTTGCCTGCCTGAGCAGCCTTGGTAGTGATGCTGCTCACTCGAGAAGGAAAGTGAAGTTTTCAATTGTGTCTGCTGTCTGTTTGTCAGTGGAAGAAGTCTCTTGAGGAAGAGTGGGAACAATTGAATTATGTTATGCTGAGGCACAGTAAAACTCATTTTAAAAATTATTGCCTAATGCCCATAATTTATTCACAGTACTAGTCCCAGTAGAGCTAGTAAGACTATTACGCACTTTAAATATGCACATAGGAGTCAGTAACATCAGAATCTAATGTTTTACTTCTATTTTTCTGAAATCTCTTTGTGGCAAAATATCTTTCATTATTTCAGAGTTGTTAGAGATTTAACAGCATGCTCCCAAATGGATTGTGAGCTTAGCAGAAACTTCTTAAACAGGAGTTCGAGTTCTGAGTGCTAACAGAGCCCTCACAGAAAACCTCGAGGAAATGCTGCTTCTATGTTTAGTTCTCTGCTGCGATAACTCTGCAGGGATGTGAGGTGGAAAGACAGAGTGGGAGAGGTTTAACAGAATTGGAAACTGAGAAATTGCACCTTCTGGATTGTCATGTGCTAAAAAATCAGGCAAGGTTAAAGGAAATAGGTGTAGAAGGGAACTAGAAGAATATGTTAGTGGTAATAAGAGCAAGGTGGGAAGCACAGATGCTGAAAGCTAAGAGAACAGAGATGGTCTGATTTATGAATGTTGATTCATTTCCAGTAGTCACTTCTTTGACTAGTGAATGTATAGCTTTATTATATGTGATTTCTACTAGGCCTGGAGTTCAGCAACACTTCACTGAAGCATGTCTTAATAACAGGAAGGGAATAAAGGCCAGCAGTATCTCTGGGCAGCTGGACAACACAATTTTCCTGCCCCAGAGGATTTTGCTACTGTTACGCAGATCAAATTCTTTTCAAACCAATCTTAAATTCAAATAATTCTTTCCTGACCTTTGCTATACCATCACTCTTAGCAGTGGTTGTGGCTGAGAATTTTTTAATTATCTCTTTTAAAAGATTTTCTCTATTTGACAAATGTTGGTAAATAATAAATAAGATAACTGTCTGTTAAAGACACCCAGTGTTTGAGATGATGACTGGTTCTTCTAAGAACAGCAACCTGTCTGCAAATGCATATCTAAAGTTTGGAGATGTCAGTTGTTTGGAAGAAGTTGTTTAAAGGCATCTTCTATTTCTGCACTAATATGGATTTTGCAGAACAATGACACATATAAAAAGGCAGAAATATAGCCATTATTAACAACCAGCTTTTTGCAATATTTGATTTTGTTTACATACGCACAGAGTTATTTTTAAAGCCTTTGCTGGATACTCACAAATATCTATGACTTGGCTTGCCATTTGAACAGCAACACAAGCGTAGCTTGTGTAGACATACACTTCATAGAGTAACATTAATTTGGCCTTGCACGTACACCTTATAGTGAAGCTCCTGTGGCTTGGGTTTCTACTGCCCCATATCTGTGTCCCTGGTTAAACAGATGGATGGTGTAGCTTCACTGCTTTTGCTGTGAAGCCAGTGGTGTTGTGAAGCCAGTTGTGTGAAGCCTGCTGCTCTTCAGCTGGTGAGAAGCTCAACAGAAAATGTAGTAAACGTGAGTGCTTCTGCATGCCTGTTACACAACAGAGGTTTACGAGAGCAATACAGTGTAAAACAGTGACAGTATAACATTAAAGGTAACACACAGAAGTGGTAATTAGTGCTTCAGACTCTGTCCAGGAGTTTGTTTTGCAGTTGAACATGAGTTGGAAGGTTGTTCCTGTTACACACCTTGCAGGAGAGCAGGTCAGGCTGCAGCTGCCTAACTGTGCCTGCTCTGGACAGTGCTGGCGTTCCCTCAAAGTGACTTGGAAAAGCCGTCTGAAATTGCTGGGTATTTGGGTTGTATCTCTTGCTGTTGGTGTGAGGAACTGTTCACACAATAGTGCAGTGCCTCAGGGCTTAGCCCTGCCCCGTCCATCAGGGTTGAGAAACTTCCCAAAACTGCAGATAAAACACTGTTCACTAGTTGTGCCTTGACCTCAACAGTCCAAGCTTCTGTGGAAGACTTTTAGAGCAAAGAAATAGTAAAAAAAAAAAATAAATAAATCTTTTTCCATATCCTTTATGTTTAGGGGCTGAACTTGCCAAAGCTTTGTTCTTCTCCAAAGGGACCTCTAGCTGAGGTCTGTGTGTCAGCCCTCCTTGCCCAAACTGAGCACTGCAGTACTCTGTCTGTAAAGAGACCTCAAAACAATCTGAAAAAGATCTGTCGTGACTGCTCCTAACAGACTGCAGTTTTATGATCAGTTTAACTGAATCCATTTCTCCACCCATCTACTCCTAGCTACGTCTTTCTCTCTTCTGAGGTTTCACCTTTACCTTTTACAGGGTTGGTTTGTAGGCATCTTGTGGTGTTTTTTTTTCTTTCTAATCAGAGCTGAGGGGAGGAAAGAGGTAAGAACAGCTCTTTTGGCAGAAGTCGAGATTTAGGTTGGTTAAGTAGATTGTGAAAAATGATCCAGAGTGGGAAGTTTAAGCTTTTCATGGGCTGTTACAACTTTTTAAGATTTTCTCATTTAGGTTACAGGAATGTCTAGATGTTACCACATTTTTTTCACCACTACTGGCTGAGATCATCAGCTATTTTAGGACTTGAAAGCCTCTTTTCATTCTAACCTGCTGAGTACTTTTGTAAGGTTAAATGAGGAATTTTCTTCCAGGTCATAATATCACTGAAGAAGGGCTGCCATTTCCATTCCTTTAGTGGGAAAATAAGTTATCTAAGAAAGAAATATAGAGGACCAGAAAGCCACACTTAGGGAAAGAGTCCGACCTCAGCAGTAATAACATTTTCAGTAAATTATTTTGGTTTTAATATTAAAATGTTTATCAGCCACTGTCCATTGAAAATAATTAAAAGATTGCAAGTGCAGATTTGAAGCTGAGGGCAGGTTATGAGTTATTTTGATATGACTTTGATTTTAACTGTTAGCTACTCATGGAATGTGGTTGCTCACTCAGCTCACATGCTTTTGTGTCTGCCCTGGCATTTATGATATTCTTGTGGGAAATCAATATTTTAGATCCCTCTTGTTCTGAATAAATTTGTGCATGGAATTCCATTTACAAAAGTCTATCAAAAACAAATAAAAGGCACCAACTACATTTCAATAATTTAATATTTAAGAAAATGTTCACACGCATATTTTTTCATTATTTTCCCAGCCTAAGTCTTGACTAAGAGTACATATTGGGCCTGATTATGTTCTACAGGATATAAGCTTTATTTATTCAAAAAATAACATTAACCTCTGCAACTGTTAAGCAGTCCTTTTAGAAATAAATGGTAATGAAAAGCAAATAAACGCAGCCATGTATTATGCATATTATTTTTGCATGTATTTTACAGAGTTCGTTTAGTTGAAAGAGGATCTCCACATAGTTTGCCCCTCATGGAATCAGGAAAAGTAAGTACTGAGAGAAGATTTAAATGTACCTTTTATGGCAAATACTTTCAGTAAGTTTCCATCTCATTTTTACATGAATGTAGTGTTGAGAAAGCCTTGATCAGCTGTGCAGACTGAAGACCTTTACTGTTGAGGTTAGAGCATGATG
This sequence comes from Brachypteracias leptosomus, assembly GCA_013401335.1. Taxonomy (NCBI): domain Eukaryota; kingdom Metazoa; phylum Chordata; class Aves; order Coraciiformes; family Brachypteraciidae; genus Brachypteracias; species Brachypteracias leptosomus. Next base: position 59,604 of record VYZX01020076.1, read on the forward strand.
GAGATAACTGATGCATTACTTCTCTCTCAGAAGCTGTATCTTCCTTCTTTATGCAAAAAGCCTTTCCTTCTTTTATGTAAAAAGAAGGTATTTCATCCTTCATATCTCACTCTTGAAACAGCCAACAAATGTGCCACCAGCAAAGGCAGTTTGATCGATGTAGACCCACCTCCACTGAGAACTGATCTGAGATTACCAACACTATTCTCATAGGCCACTGATCACCTGCAGAGGGACCATCCCTGGTGGGTGGCATCGCTTTGGGGACAGGACGATGACACAGGACCAGCATGCAGAGATGGGGTGCTGCTCTCAGACCCGTCTCTGTCTGCGGTGTCTGGCTCTGCAGTTGTGACCAAGGTCTACTGCTAAGCATGCTCTGTCTTTGAGGGAAGGGAGAGGTGGCATTGCTGCTGCACTGTGCCACCAAGGCAGTCCCTGCTCACTGACTGCCCTTGACACTGTGGATGCTTATCTAAAGCTTCCTAACCATAGCTTTGCAAACACTCACAATCAGAGGACACTCCGTTTTCTATTTTAGGGTTTGACATCTGCCCATCTCTATAGTGGCTGAACATCCATTATTACATGGTTGAACTCGATGATCTTGAAGGTCTTTTCCAGCCTGATCAATTCTATGATTCTATGAAGTCATTGGCAGGTTCTCATTCTGGGGAGGTTGCATGGTGCCTCTGGCTTTCCTTTTGTGGCAGGCCAAAGTTTCATGTGGCTTGCGTGATTGTTTTCCTGTTCTAGTATATGCTCTCAGAGACTTGAGCCGTTTGGTAGAATTTGTGTATTGTAGGTGAATATTTGGTTTCTGAGGAAGTTTTAATGATGGAACAGTTTTCACAAAGAGAAGAGGTTTTGTAGCATTTCCCAGATATCTCAGAATTTATTACATCTGTGGACTACTTTAATTTTTTTATGTTATAAGTCTACTTTAGTTTTTTAAGGATTTCTTCCAGTTTCTAATGAAGGTTTTTTGGGGACAAAGAGTCAGCTTATGATTGCATAAGCCAGTATCTGCTTTCTTACTGGCTTATGTTTTCTCTCAATAGATCCTCCCAGGAGTACGTATCATTATTGCTAATCCAGAAACAAAGGGACCCTTAGGAGATTCTCATCTTGGTGAGGTGAGTCATGAAAACTTAACCTTTATATGCTCTGAACTAAATTTGCAGAGATAAAATTATCATCGGGTATGCCATTGGTTTCTTATATCTTATCAAATGCCTAGTTAAGAAAATTGTGAATTCTGCAGATCTTAATAGTATATGAAGTGTGCAGCATGATACTTGTACCATTATTGAAATTGTCAGTAACCTACTAGATAAATACTAATAATAGCTCAAGTTTGTTAAAAAATGTGCTTTTTCTAACTTCTCTACTTGGTGTTTCACTAATTCTAACAGAAACTTACATGAAAAAGTAAGTTTATTGATTAGTCTATTTTCAGCTAGACGGTTTTGTAGTGCTATTCTCTTTATAATCATTGTGCTTCAATGTACTGAAGTACTCTTATTAGCTGAGTTGAGCAAGGCTATATGTTTTTCCAATTTATTTTATGTTTCTAGAGAGACAAAACATGTTATTTTCAATGAGCGATTAAAGAGCTAATGAAGAATTTGTTTAGTCATAATTAAAACTACAGTCTAATTTGTGAGATTCATCTGTAAGATTTCATTATTATGGAATCAAAAAGTTTCCATGTTGCCTTGAGTTAGATGAAATGGATCCTTCTCCATAGGTGAAGGGCCCTGGCCTTACTCTGTTAAACAATCTGTCTGTCTGGTGTTCATGGGGGATGCCTGCTCCATACACCCATCCAGGAGTGTGGGACCATGGAAAGAGCACTGTGGTCTATAGGCTCTTCAGAAAACAGCCATAACCAAGCAGACCTCAGAGCTAGCTGAGCTGTTCAAAGAGGCTGTGCTGGGGCCAGAGGGCTGCAAGGCAGGTGTCCCTGCAGCTGTGAATCCAGCATCCCTCTCCCCCAGGCACAGCTCAGACTCGAGCGAGGTTAGATTGGGCTGTCTGTGCCTAAAACTGGGTCAGTTACAGGTTCAGAAACAGTGTTAAAAGGCATTATAGTATTATCTATATATTACTAAAAATAATTGCATCAAGAACTTTCAATAATGCTTCATTCTGGCAAGCTACTTTAATTAATACCAGTATAATTGCTTTTAACTTAGATATGGGTTCACAGCACTCACAACGCCAGTGGGTATTTTACCATCTATGGAGATGAATCTTTGCAATCAGATCATTTTAATTCAAGACTCAGCTTTGGAGACACACAGACTGTTTGGGCTCGAACTGGCTATCTGGGGTTCCTGAGAAGAACAGAACTCACAGATGCAAATGGAGGTAAGAGGTTTCTCATCATCTATGTCTGTGCACATGATTTGGATTGAGTCTGACACCATGTCTCTGGGCCTGCGCTACACAACTGGTTCAGTCTGTGAAACCTGTAGAACTGCAAAAAAGCCTTAGTTAAAATAATCAGAAAATAAAACACGAGGGCAAATTTCCCTGCTGAAATAGGTGCTTTTCCTTTGCTGTACCTCAGGGGCATAAATAACCTCCACCAGTGACTTTTTGGCACTGTCAATGTGCCAAGTGCTTCAACTTGAAAAATATGAAATGCAGCTTAAAACGCCACTATTTGCTCCCACAGCTGTATCCACGGGAATGCATTTGTGCAAATAGAAAAAGCCCTGTTGTGAGCCTGAGCCCTGTCCCTCTTCTGACAACTGCCTTCTGTGATAATTCCTCTGTTATAAACTTATTTACAGAAGCAGACCATTTCTCAAATTTCCCTATCGTTAAACCTGTGGGGACGTTCACTGCAGTGTAATGCAAGCAGCAGCCTGCAGGAGAAGCTACGGGGCGTTTGGGTTTCATTTGGAACAGGATTTCGTTACCCGTTTTTAATGGCATTCCTTCTCCCATGTACACACGTGAGTGAACCAGCCCTGCAAGGCACAGCAAGTGTCTGCTTGGGAAGATGTTGCTTTCCTGTGAGCACAGTGCCATGAGTGGCAGCTGGCTGAGGTGGCATTCGAGGCTGCTGGCAAAGTGTGGTTTCTAGCAATGCTGCGACCACCTCCAGGAGCGATCCCAGAGCCCCGGTGCCAGTGCAATTAGAATAGCTGCTGTTCAGCCCAAGAGTGAATTCATCAACTCTGGAAGCATTTTAGTAATCGCTGTGGATTACGACTGCTGCCCATGTCCTTATGTTAGCATCTTCCCAAAGAGATTTACCTTCAGTTGCTCAGGCTTTTTTCATTTCACAGTGATAGCCCAGCCTTGAGAAAATTCAGGGTTCTCTGAGGATATTGCAACTTAAGCATCCAAATGGCTTAAATCCTCTCCTGGCAAAGACTTGCTAAATCTCCATTCTCCTTCCACTTTTAGCTCCCAGTGCAGAAAGTACTCTGCCCTTTATTACTGGTAGAGGTTATATTGCCATTACATTACCACCATGCAACTATCTAAATTAATGTAAAAGGGGCCAGTTATCAGAAGTCTATTAGCGAATATTATTTCTCTATGGATAATATGCAATCGTTTATTATCAGCCTAATATCTTTTTTAAAGTGTCATTTCAGCCTCATTTATTTCTTTAGTCAGTAAAAATTTGTACTATAAGAGCATTACACTCCAGAGCTTGCCATTTGTCTGAATGAACAATTTACTATCTTATCTGGTGCATAGCAACTATTTCTAGCTTATTGATAAACACCTTGGAATGCACCTTAAGCATCAGTACTGACCATTCAAAGCTACTGGAAGAACATCTCCATATTGTTAGGGTCAAATCCATCCTTTCTCTTTCAAGAGAAACTGAGAGAAACAAGGAGCATATTGTCCATTAGGGCACCTTAAAAAAGAATGAGCCTATTCTGCATCCACCTGGGAGAAAAACAGGAATTTATGCCCCTGACTTTTTACAGGTTTTTGCCTTTCTCTGCTTCAAGTGGGAGTAGTGATTCTGCCTTCCTTCCTTTTGCTTTCAGCTCTGCTTTGCACTTCAGTAATGGAAAATTCTCATTAGTTCGGGAATCACTTTGGGGTTTCAGAAATTCTAGGATAATTCATAAATGTTATACTTATTTTACTTATTTATTAATGTGAACATTTTTGTAATTTAATGTACTGGGGAATAGAATCATTACTATTTTTTTCCTTACAAACAGAACGCCATGATGCACTTTATGTTGTGGGTGCATTAGATGAAGCCATGGAGTTACGAGGGATGAGATACCATCCAATCGATATTGAAACCTCTGTAATTAGAGCACACAAGAGCATCACAGAATGGTAAGGATTATATAACACTGGGGCCCTTATATGATGCTGAAATATCTATAATGTCTGGGGTTTTTTCTTGGATATTGCAATTGATCCAGGAAATGGACTGTCAGGATGGTCGCAGGATTTATTACCCAGCTGTAATATGTCCTTAGGATGAAATTTTTCACAAACAGATTTAATCAGAAAGGACTGTTTTCTGCTGAGATCATTCAGTACGTTTCTTTTTTTGTGTGGTTTTAAGTGCAAGTGAAGGATTAAACTTTTAATTTGAGAGAGCCAAGCAGTTCTCAAATAGGTCAGTAGCTTTTTCTTGAAGTTTGAGATTCATATTCTAATCAGGAAAAGCAAACTGGTCTGAGCTTAAGCTTAAGAGTGTTGTTATTAGAAGGAACAAGCAAGTAAACATTTCAGATAAATGAGCGCCCTAACAAACTTTATTAGTGAGCAAACTGTTACTTTGGAATTGGTTATTAATAAATCAAGCAGTGATCAAATCAAGGTCATGATGACAATTGAAGCAGTAAATCAATGAGTTAATAATGATGTTGTCTTAATCAATGTTTCACATCTTCAAATGCACACAACAGGTAATTATTTCTCGTGGCCGACACGATAACAAATTGCTTTTCATTATTCTTGCATCAGAAAACTGAGTCAGGTAGTTCTTTTGTTTTGGTACAACCTCAGCTCAGCTCTTCTCCTTTCATCCACAACAAACCTGTTGCAACAGCCAGAGCAATTTAGCAAGTATAAAGCTGGAGCGTAGGAGATTTCGGGTAAACAAGGAAAAACTTTTTCACGGTGAGGTGACAGAGCCCTGGAACAGGCTTCCCAGAGAGATTGTGGAGTCTCCTTCTCTGGAGACATTCAAAACCCGCCTGGACGTGTTCCTGTGTGACCTGATCTAGGTGATCCTGCTCTGGTGGGGGGATTGGACTAGATGATCTTTTGAGGTCTCTTCCAACCCCTAACGTTCTGTGATTCTGTGATAAGACATGACTCTCTATTTTTATTTCCAGTCCTGTCTGCAAAAGTGTGGCTTTGAGCAGTAAACTTCATAATGAAGCACAGCAACTGGACTGGTTTCTTTAGTCAAAATGCTTTGCTCTTTTCTTAAATATCTGTTAAAATTAAGACAGTTAAGTGCTTGATTGACTGTAACTGAGGTTTTGCTTTATTGCTCCCTCCCTCTAGGAGGGATCTCGCATCCCTCCACCAAGGGCAAATCATGCCTGACAAACTTGGTGGCCTTCTGTGAGAAGGTCACAACATTAATAGACAAGGGTGGAGCAACTGACGTCATTTACCTGGACCTGAGCAAAGCCTTTGACACTGTCCCGCACGACATCCTGGTCTCCANGAAGGCTCCAAGGGGACCTTATTGTGGCCTTCCAGTATCTTAAGGGGGCCTACAAGAAAGCTGGGGAGGGACTTTTTAGGATGTCGGGTAGTGGTAGGACTAGGGGGAATGAATCAAAACTAGGGGTGGGTAGATTCAGATTAGACGTTAGGAAGAAGTTCTTCACCATGAGGGTGGTGAGACACTGGAACAGGTTACCCAAAAAGGTGGTGGAAGCCCCATCCCTGGAAATTTTTAAGGCCAGGGTGGATGGGGCTCTGAGTAACCTGATCTAGTGGGAGGTGTCCCTGCCCATGGCAGGTGAGTTGGAAGTAGATGATCTTTAAGGTCCCTTCCAACCCTGATGATTCTATGATTCTATCATCACTGCTGGTATGGTCTTGTGCCATCTAGACATTATGCAGGGTGGTGGATTCTGTGTCCTCATAGAGACCAGTGTGAATTCAGTGAGAATGATGTGAAATTCTCCTTCAAAATGTGTCAGTCAGTATCAACAGTGGATGGAAAGTTTTCAGATCAAACTATTTAGGGACAACTCTATTATAAGATGGTCACAGATGCATAAATTAATGTGTTCAGTTTGTCAGAGATTTGTGTGTCCTCAAAGTGTGAGCTCATGGGCAGTGAATGAAGCAGCCATATCACAGTGCAGAAACAGTCATCATGGCTTTCAGTGGCCACAAATGCTTAAATGTTCCTTTTTCAAGACCCCTGAGAGCACTTTGAGGATCCTTTTCCTTCCATTAACATGGAAATCTTGAGTCAGATAGTGGCAACTAAAAAAGGGTTGGAGTAAGCTGGAGGGACCAAAGAAAAAGGCCACTGAATTTCTGCGTGAAGTTAGAAGTATGTGCAAGAAAATTTTGGTGCCTTAACATCTCCCAGTAGCTGGGTGATAATGTACAAGGCACATGAGTAACGACCATTCAGAAAATGGACACACAATAGTTCAGAGTGTCAACTGGTTTGCTCCCAAATAGTTCTCAACCTCTTCCTAGCCAGTGCTCTGCCTAAGAGCTCTCTCAAGCCACCATCATGGAGTTTTCATTCATAGTCCTAGTCCTGACTGTCCTTGACTTTTCTCACTGAACTTCTCTTTCAGCTTCTCTTAGAGATCCTCCTCTTGTCTTTGTGAAACACCCCTTGACAAAATAATAGCCAGTTAAATCTTTCTTTATATATAAACTTTATATATGCCTTTCTTTGGGCAGGACCATGATCCTCTGTTCTTGTGACTGCTGTTGTTTGCAATGACCCGTTAAGGTTTTAACTGCATCAATACCTACTGTGAGCAAAAGGTGCTGGGTACGTCCAGTAGATAGATTGTAAAAATAGCCTCAGCTTCCAAGAAACACATGTTCATTTTGTAACATTTAACACTATTGAGGAGAGCAGTGACTTGTTGACTGACATGGGATCCTGCTTTGCAGCTTCCGTCATTGGGGGTCAGATCTAAATGGTCATTTAAAATTATTCTTGTTTCTTAAAATATTGTAGCTCAAGAAGCTCTGACTCTGGACCTCCTGTATCTCAAGACATAACAAGCAAAAGAGTGGCACAGTCTATTTTCATTGTAAAGTAGAGCTACACCAGGCACTTAGGAAAGTGTTTTTAATACTGCAAAATATCTTGGGAAATAATGAGTATGAATGTGTACGTGTTTTAATTAAAGCACCTTGTTGACTCATTTAACTTCAAACCGTTGAAAGAAGAACAGAACATAGCTTCCTGGAATTTGCTAAGAAGTGGTTTTCTTTCTTTGCATAGTGACAAATAGGTAAAGCTACACAAGATATTTGGAGAAGAGAACCATTGTTGGCCTCTTTCTCCAGGGGTGTTTTAACAAATTTCTTGCTGTTCCTGGGACATTTGGTGGGATGGAAGCAGCAGGAGGAGCCGTTCCCTGCTCAGTGCATTGGGTTACATCTATTGGGTGTGACTCCATAATTTCTTGAGAAAGTGCAGCCTTTCTGGGTCCCTAATTTTTTGTTTTATTTTTTTTTTATTCATCAGAGCTAGAAAGTTAATGTATTCATAAGCAATATATGCTGGCTAATATATCTCCATCTCAACTGGTGAGAACATAAAGGGCAGTATTTCCTTTTACTTGCAGTGGTCACCAGTGAGTTAGAATCATGACATATGAAATGAGTTTTATATTAAATTGAAACCCTCTTAGGAGTGTTAATGGCCCTAGGACTTAATAGCAGCTTCATAAAGGTTTTGGGAATCAGTCTTATGAAGTGACAAAACTAACTTCTCCTAAGCCTTGTTTTAGGGACCTGCTCCTGAATCTTGCCATTAATTGCTTTCCTAAGTTACGAGCTAACAGTAGGTATAAGGCATGGTTTTGAGTGCTAGTTTGTATTTTAATAAAATTTCCCCAGGCTTTTTTGTTAAAATATATATAATATTAATTTAGATGTCTGTACAGCAATCCATAAAAATTCTAGGACCTCTCTGGAAATGATCACCTATGCACACTGATACTTTACTTTGTTAATATTCAGCATCAATCAAAACTTACTAGAATGTCTGTGAAAACATAATGACAAATTAAAATTCATTTCATAGCAGTACTAAGTCAAAAGAAGCCTGCACAGCCTTGCTTTGGCTGACCATTAGTTTTCCAGATCAATAAGCACATAAGAATTCAATCAAGTAGTACTTTGGCAGGATCTGAAAATGATTTTTTTTTTGATAGTCAGTACTTTCTCCTAAAATCCATTCTGTTAAGCATCAACACAGAGCACATCATCTCTAACTTTTGGGTAAAGTAACATATGTTTCCAAAGTACAGGGATTTTCAGAATTGTCTTAGTAGACCAAAACAGTGCACTTCTGACTCAATCAAGTGTTGACCTTAGGGTAAGTAGCTCTTTTCAAAATTGGCTTATATACATAATATATTCTAACTCAGATGCTTATGCTGGAGACAGTTCTGGGAAATTATCCCCTGATGTTATAAGGTAAAGGAGAGTAAGTACAGGGCTTGCTGTATGAGTTACATGGGTAGAATATTATTATTTATGCTCTGGAATAAGTTAGAGGAAGAAATATCTGTGTCTTAAACGCCTACAGGGAAGAGTGAGATTGCCCTTTGTGGAGCCTCAGTCCTGCTGACCTCCTCTGAGACTTCAGAGGCTTTGGAGACGTTTGAGATGTGGGGAGGAGGGTAGAAGGAAGCATATAGCAGACTTTGATATCCTCCCAGCCTCCATATTTGGAAGGATAAATGCATTATCCTTAGCCAGAAAGATACCCAGTAGCAGAAACCAGAATTTACCTGCTTGAGCTCAAGGTGTTAACCAAAATTTTGGGGTATTACAAAGTAGCATTGCAGCAACATTAAAGAGGGAGCCAGTGGGGCTGTTCTGCCCCTGCCTGTGGGCATGTTCCCTCCTGCTATGTACACTTTGTGGTGAGCGTACAGAAGGAGCCCTTGGAGTTGAAACAAAAGGTAACCAAGGTGGAATGAAAATAGGTAAAAAACCCACCACTAATACTATTTTTCTTTTCATTCCAGTGCGGTGTTTACCTGGACAAATTTATTGGTTGTTGTAGTTGAGCTGGATGGATCGGAGCAAGAAGCTTTGGACCTGGTTCCTTTGGTCACCAATGTGGTCCTGGAGGAACACTATCTGATTGTAGGGGTAGTGGTGGTTGTGGACATTGGTGTAATTCCTATCAACTCCCGTGGAGAGAAACAACGTATGCACCTACGAGATGGATTTTTGGCAGACCAGCTAGATCCCATCTATGTGGCCTACAACATGTAGTCTTGTACCTTAAAGCTTCCATGGACTTTACTATAGATGTATAAAATTTTTTGGTGTCCACTAAAAAAGTGTGCAGATAAGATGCTGACACTCATCAGAATGGAACTGTTTCTATTACGACTTTTCAAAGCAGTCATGATTGGCAGGAAATAAAATGTGAAATGTTTTCTTTTACCACTAAATTTTAGAAAAGAAGGACTATGGGGTAAGGCCCTTCAGTGTGTTGGAAAAGCCCATTTTAAACTTTTTTTTTGCTTATTGGACAATACTGCTTTTTGAGTAAATGTGGCTTTGTATTTTACATTAAGTAAGCTGAAGTAGATTTTTTTTTTATTCTGCCCTCCAAATGGATTCTTTTAAAACAATTTGCATACTAATACAAGTAATTGTTTTCTTCATTTGTTTTAATATGTCATAAAAAGCTGATGAATACAGATCCGTTACTAACTTAAGCCATTTTAGATCCCACATCTTAGGAAACTATGTAGTGGTACGAGGAGAATACCCAAAGTAGCACCTTTCAATTAGAAATCTTGCAGCTTTCTGTCGGAGATGCTGAAAGCCCAGAGGCCAAAGAGCCTTTGCTGTTAGCGTTAGAATGGAAGAAATTTATAAATAAGGTGTATTTCGGCAATGAACTTGCAAATATCTTTGTACTAAACTAAAAAGATAAAATAAGTTAACTACTTCTTCTGTAATTATGTACAAAACGTTTAATTTATTTTGATCTCTTTAGAAGTATAAAAGAGAAAAAACATTCAAGAATATTAAACTCTTGAAATGTTTGCTAATATAAAAAACAAAGTGTTGTATTATCTTGAGTGGATAGTATCACATCAAATATATATATATGAAATATAAATTCACTAATGACAAAAGATTTTAAAGTTTAAAATGCAGTACTTGTCACTTGCATGGTGTCTCCCACTGTAGATAATCAAATGTAACTCACAAATTTTTGGAAAAAAAAAAAGGCAATCCTGGATTGCTAAGTATCCCTGTCGAAAAGAATCCTCTAGATACCAGCAAGTGGAATTATTGCTGCCTTTAAGGCAGTAAATGAATTTAAGACTAAAAATGCACTACAATAATTTTCTTTTCTTTGCCATGGAGGCAACAATAAATATTCGTGCTGGCATGTGCATACACTTGTTAGACTTAGAAAAGGCAGGTTGAGGAATAGCACTGTTGTCTAGCTGCAGAACTTTGTTGCACAATTTTTTTCATTGTTTTAGTTGGTGTTTTTATTGCTATAAGGAAAAGTTTTGGGGTTATTTGCACAGAGTTATCAATTTGCCTCTCAGCTAGGACACGTAGCTCGGTGGCCAATGCATCCAGTTTACATTTACAGGAAACGATTGTTTCGATGGTCTTTAATTTATTCCTTAACAGAGAGGAGGGTACAGTCACTGCAACCCATCTGGCACGACCCGTGCGTCTGCTAACTAGTCCCTAAACGCATTAGAACATCAGAGGAACCGATCTGCCTGTTCAGAGAACGGAGGAGTCCCGGGCCTCCCAGCTGAGGCCATCACGGGAGAAGAGTAGGAGAACATGCATCACAGCTGCCTTCATTTTACTACCTTTGGATAAAAGAGAGGTTTGATTCCCCAGTTGTGTTTTCTTCCCTGCACCCCCTGCCCCTTTTTTTAAAACCTTGCCCTTCCTTCATGTGGTTGTAACTGAATTGACCTGTTTGTGAACAAGAGTGGGATTGACCAACTGCAGTCCAAGAATGCTTTTCTTCTTGTCCCAAATGACGTTCATGTGCTGGCTCTCATTACCGGATATGCATGACTAAGATTGTTGCAGGGCAAATGTAATCATGTTTATATCACGTATAAGGGAGTCTCGATGCTGGGTGTTTAAAATCTTTTTAAGAGGTAGGGACGTTTTAGTCTGCATGTACAGTACAGAGCATCTTGCCATGTCAGACGCATTTTCTTTCAGACCATCCTTTCTGCCTTCACTGTCCTGTGAATAGCCCCATTCATGCTCTGCAGACCAATCCTCTATTTTGTCAAATTCATTTTCTGCTCCCTGAAAAGAATAAAATCTGTTCTTAATGGCAAGTTGTTGTAAGGTTTCAGACAAGATGTTGACTGATTACAAACATAATTGCGGTGTGTGAACTAACTTGTGAAGTCCTGCTATCGCTGATCTCAGTACTGCAAAACAAATCTTGCTGTCGTTCAAAGCATCACTTTAACCTTCACGAAGTCAACTTTGCATTTGTAGAGAATAAGAGAACTGCAATGCAGTCGTGAAACGCAGTTAATAACAGCTCTCTTCTGCAACCTGTCATCCGTGGTTGTTAAATCCTGAGTTAAGAGAAATGAGAAACTGAGTTTCTGGTTTTGTTGTGCAAGCAAAAGGAAAGAAACATATAAGCACCATCAGACTGAGCAATAAAGAAGGATTGTTCTGTATTAGAAACTGTACTGTAGATAAACCATTCATGAGAATGTATAAAAATGTTTGTCTTGTGACCTTGTGCTTTTGGAGTCAGACAAAACCATGTAATCAACTTGATGCACATGCACAAAAAGAGAGGGTACACAATGAACATTTAAACACAAAACTAATCAAACAGGAGCAGATTCCTCATGGTGCTTGTTTATTATATATATTTAATCCTGCTTGACACTTTACCCAAGGGAAGACTGTCCCTTTTATCAGTTGAATGTTAGCAGCGTTATTTCATAGAGTGTGGTGACTGGTTAGAGAAATTCATGTAACTCAGCCAATCACAGTTTCAAACAAAAATTTTTATGTGCAAAGGACAGCAACCTTCTTGTATGTTAAACCACCAGTACGCTTTGTACATCTGTGATAACGCCTGTTTTATATTCAAATGAACAAATAAAAGCTTTTATTTTTGTTGCTCTGAAAATATCGGTTTCTTAATTAGTCATCTAAAATGGAGCTTCCCGGAGCTGCGGACACTCGGTGGAGGAACATGGAGAGCTATACTGTAATTTTATTTTGTTTACCTCTCTTGTTGCATAATTTATTAGTACAAATCATTATACTTTTAACAATGTTTAAATACTGGTGTGGGCATTTATTGCTGAAAGACTTTCATATGGCAACAAATGTTTTTTGTGAAATGTTTTTTTAATTCTTTTTAATATATTCAAATATACTGTTCACATTTTTGCTGAAAGTGTAAAGATTATTGTAAGCTTGGTAACATTTTGTGAGAAGCAATAACAAGCATTAGTACTGTAAAACTCCTCCAATTTGTCACTTATCACTTTTGTTGCAAGGTCTTGCTGCCGGCATATTGCTGATCAGTCGCTGAAGTTATTGATCCAGGTGTAATATCTCTACTGGAGCTTCCTGCCAGTGGCAATCAATGTATGGGTCATCACTTGGTCACACATGTGGGACTAGAACCTCTGTGTCAGTTCAGAAGTCTTGGACAACCAGATAAAACCTCTAGGAAACGTGATCTGCCTATTTCCATTGGCCTTTTCCAAAAATACCATGATTCCAGAGCTGGCTGCCAGCTGCTGAGTAGCAGTGTCCCCAGAGAAGAGGTTTGGCCCTAGCTCTGGTTTTCCAAAGGATGAAATTCTGAGCCCTTATGTCTTTGGTAGCCCATCCGAGAAGCTCGGGGTATAAAATCCTGTCTCCAATGGCTTAAATTTCATGTTGCTCATCACAAGAGATGGGTGGAGGATAGAGGACTGACAATCGTCCAGAGCAGAGAATACAACCCAAAAACTGTTGGAGGGGAGAGGGCAAGGTAGGGCTGGCAGAAGGAAGAGGATGGCAGAACAGCACTAGTTTCTGATTCAGTTTTACAAATAATTTTCTTTGGAAAAGGAAGGGGGGTTATGTTTTATGCTAATAGTGATGAGGAATTTTAAAAGGTGAAAATATTTCAAGTACACATTTTAAAAATAATTTTGGCTGTAACACTGAAAAGTTGATGGGGAATCTCAACCACAAAATACTTGTTATAGGGTTAGAAGAATAATTTGATGCACAATAAGAACAGTATAATTCATTCATTATCAAGTTGATACGAACAAGGTAAGAATTGGAAAAAAGTTTGATAAAAGACTTTGTGGCTTTTTGTGTGTGTTTTTCAACACAAAGATTTGCTTTATGCACCATTTCATCTAAGGTGAGGAGGGAGGAATGCACAGAGATCAACAGGTTCTTGCCAGTCACCTTGTGAATGGAGAGCCGGGTTTGGGAGAACATCTGACTTTCGCCAGTGCAGCTTTTCACAGTCAGCCCGAGCAGTCTCAGACCCTTCTCTGCAACCTCTGGGTACGATTCCTGCTGGGGCTTCTGTGTGGGGCATGCAGGTGGTTCTGGGGTCCTGGGCTGGGGCTGGCATGGGCACAGCTGGACGGGCAGTGTGGGGAGAGGTAAAGCCCAGAAAGATCATCCCAGTGGGGATGGACCCCGCTGTCCCCAGGGTAAGAGCCAACCCTGACTGTGACTTTTATTGTTTCTTTTATTTGTTTGTTTCTTTACCCACAGTGGACTTTTTGCTTAAAATTGGCTGAGCTTTGAAGAGGAAAAAAAGGTAACCAGATGCCACATTTTGAAAGTAGAAATTAATAATTTCATTTGGGCATAAAAGTTCAACCTGAGTTATTTTTTGGTATCTGGAGTGCTTCATTTGGCAGCTCACCCTCCTCTCTCACTCACCTTACCATGATTACATCAGCAAGCTTTCCAGGGCTTTTCAGTTCTCCTTTGAGGGGTGTCACCTTAAAGCTGGTCCAGAAATCCTCTGAAGACTTGCCTCATTTGTGTTGTATCTCACTGAGGCAAACATCTTTGAAACAATGGTTCTCCCTTTCTTACCCAACAAGCCAACACCAGCCCTTTTCCGTGCATTTTTAGCATGCATCCTGTTGCTGGAAACCACATGGCATTTAAGATCAACCATAGGTTCCCTAAGCATGTCACGCTGCATCATTGCAGTCAAAATCAGTACCAGGAGTGCTCTTATACTTCTTTCTGGTCTGAATTCTTCAAAGCCAAGGCACTATTGTACCCTATGTTCCACACAGGGAAAAAAAAACAGTGTCTGCCCCAGGGATCCCACAACACATCTAATAAGTTTAAAATATGATTCCAAAACATTATACAGCTCAGCTGTGGCCAGATAATGAGCTGATCCTAAAGGCACAAAGTTGATCTTATTTTGTTTTCATGCTTTGATAGATTGGCAGTGACAGGCTTCACACAAGGGAGTGGAGGGGTCTGGAGGAGGGCACAAAGCTGGTGGAAGAACCATGACAGGAAAGGGCTTCCAAATGTGAGTGGCAGCATGTGGGAAAGGTTTGAAGATACCAGGGAGAGACCCTGATAGAAGAGCTTTAGTGAGCCATCGCTGCTGAAGAGGACACCAGTGGAGGAAGCCATAAATGAAGTCTTAGGAAGAGCATTTGGCGTAGAAAGGAGGTAAGGCCAGAAAACAGAAGATTGTCCGTACGGAGACAAGGGTCAAGCAATCGAGACTTTCTAACTCAGTGGTATCAGACATCTAATTTTAGGGACCTATATTTAAATTTTTAATTTTCTCACCTAGGTGAACCCATTTCAAATGAGGGAACTCCAGGTGCTGGGACACACAGTCCTGCTGCTCTTGGCCCTGCATTCAGTCTGAAGGTTTGGATGAACTACTACCTGCTGACATCAGCCAACGGGTTTTGGGATAAGACCCAAAACGGATAATTTGTGGAGGTAGGAGGACAGACATGGGGCGAGACAAGGACAGATTATCCCAACCTGAAAGGTTCAGGAAACTAAAAAAACCCAAACAAGTCTGTATCAGGGAGAAGGCAGGACTGAAGCAGGGAAGGGCTGGGAGAAGACTAGGGTGAGAAAAGCAGCTGTGTGCAAGAAGAAAATGTTTCCATGAGGCAAGGTTGGGAGGGGAGTGTGGCATGGCCAGCATGCGCGGAGCAGAGGAAGATGAGAATTTGAGCCAACAACTGCTCAAAGGAAATGAGTGGCCGAGGAGATACAGAGGAATTAAACTTTCCATCACAGACACATGTGCTCGTTAATATTTCTAGGATGCCTTTCACAAACATTTGGCTTTGGATACTCCCCTGATATCCAGAGGAAGATATTTTTTGCATGCCCCCTTCTCTCTCCACTGCACAGAGCTGCAAGATATGGGTACACACTCATTTGCGTTTGCAAGTCCTCACAGCCGTGCACATGCCCTGCGTGGCCGTGCTGCAGCCACAGCTGCTCAGCCCAAGCCAGCTGCCTGCACGGGGACAGTCTTCAGCCCATCCTCAGGGTGTTGCAGAGACAGGCACTGGGCACCCACAGTGGTGGAAACCCACAGTGGTGGAAACCCACAGCCCACCCTGCCAGTCTAGGGTGTAGGGTGGGCAAAAAATGAATGGGGAATGTTTTAGTTTTTCCCTTCCCTCCTCTTCCAGTTTTTTTGTTAGTAAGGAGAAAGAAAAAAGCCAATGACGTGCTCTCAACAATATGAACTTTGCGTTCAAGGGCTGGAAGTATTTTTTTCATCTCGGGACAAATCTTGTAACAGAACAAGAGGTTTTTAACTGCTGTTTTAAGCCAAAGTGAAATGACTATTAGAGATCACTCAGTTTTGAAAATTTTCTTAGACAACCTGGATTTTCTTAAATGAAAACTTCCATTATAGCGCTCCTGTTTCCAATAGATGGTGTAACGGGGCTGAAGCCTCACTGTGCAAGCAGTGGGCTGTGTGTGCAGTCACGAGCACTTCCATTGCACTTTGCTTGTAACCAACAGCACCATTTATTTCTCCAGCACAGTAAAGCCAGAGCATCTGCAGGAGGGAGGCAAAGTCAGATGCAATGTGTCAGTCTGAGACATGACAAAGTGTGCCAGAGAAAGCAACCAGAAATGCAGGTTACCGTTGGTCTCGTTGGCAATATTTGTCTATATTTATCCAATTTTGATTTGAAAATGCTGAGCCATAGGAAGAAGAATAATGAGACAACGTTGAGAGCACTTGCTCGGTGCAGACCTACACTTCAAGTCAAACTCTTCAAAAAACCAAAACCAAACCAAATAATCCCTGAACCCACATTTAGCTTTGGTTTTGAGTATGGACTGACTGTATCTCAGACAGCATTTTCATTAGGGTCCTTAAACAGCAGCAGGAGTTACACAGCTTCCTCACCATGTCCGTATGGATCCCATTAGGAAATACACAAGCATCTCAAAGGGCTTTTCTGAAGTTGAACACAATCAGCCCCACTTGGGTGATGTGGAGCTAATGTCCTACACGCCAGTTCATGGGGGAAGGCCAGGCTGAAGGAGCACCCTGATCCTGCTGTGCCCTATGAGGGACAAGTGAGGCGGGGAGCTTCACTCTATGGTACCAATGGAGTTGCGCACCACCCTTGAGGTCAAAGGGATGTGATTGTGTGATAAACTTGAGTTCAGTAAATAGTAAGAAATGTGGCTGCAATTTCCTTCAGGGCAATATTCATTCTACAAAAAGCCTTTGGAGAACTTCCCCCGCCCTTTGTGAGTGCCTTTGCACAGGAATATTCATGCTTTGAACACAGGACCAAGCCAACCAAACCATGGTTTAGAAGGTTGCTGAGAAAAATAAAAAAGTAGAAAATAAAAGTCAAAGCAAAAAAAAAAATCCCTCCCCTGCTCCCAGTCCCATGGTTACTCCTTTGGGCCCAGTTCTGCACTTCTTTTATCCAGGCAGCCCTAGAGAAGTCATGTTAATAGAGATTATAGGGTTGGCCCATGGAAAAGGTGCTCAGGAATCCTGATGGGTGCCTCTAACCCGTCCTGCACAAGCAGAGTCCCTGATGACTGATGTCATGTCTTAAAGTGACTTTGTTAAAAGGATCCATGGTGCCAACATGCAAAAGGACAGACTTCCCCCGTACCAAACTGCTACCCCAGCTTCCTACTGCAATTTCAGGATAATCAAATGAAAATGGCCCTCCTCTTCTTCCTTCTCTTCCTCCT
Source organism: Brachypteracias leptosomus (assembly GCA_013401335.1). Taxonomy (NCBI): domain Eukaryota; kingdom Metazoa; phylum Chordata; class Aves; order Coraciiformes; family Brachypteraciidae; genus Brachypteracias; species Brachypteracias leptosomus. The sequence continues at coordinate 77,040 of VYZX01020076.1, forward strand.
CCGTTGACTCCTTCACTTGCTCTTCTCCTTCCTCCTCCTACAAATGCTACTGACACATTGCCTTGAATTTCAGCCATAGCAGTTGTCGTTCAGCAAAGCACTTCCATCTCCAGGAGCTCTCAAGGCTTGGATACTCAACAAGCTGGAGGATCTCAAACCAACATAAAAATGTCACAACAATTTCTGCTCTGAGGCACTGAGCACTAAAGTACAGAAACAAGCTTCTAAATCAAAATTCAGCCTATCTTTCTAAAGTCAAGGGCTATTGTGGAACAAGTCTCTGGACAACACTTTACTGCACCAAATAGTGACTGAAGTAGGAGGGAGAGATGAAGACACTCCCTCTGCCCAGGGAGGTCCTGACCAGAGATCAAGATTAGGTGAAGAACTGGCAAATTCTGAACAAGCTGTTACCAAAAAAAGCCTGTAACTAGGTGATATCTCTGCAGCTAATTCTGTACAGAAAGAGTATCCCTCAAGAGCCTTCTGCTAAAAATAAAGGCTTTGGGCATGGGTGTCATGCCGGGGAGAACCCCCCC
>VYZX01020076.1:77622-96810 GCA_013401335.1 Brachypteracias leptosomus
AGGGGGCTGGCTGTGTGGGCACCGTGGTGAAGATTTTCCCTAAGGCACATCAGTCAAAGGAAATGAGAAGAGTGTTGGGGCAAGGGGGTGGTGACACCACTGGCTATTTCCAAGGCACAGATACATGTAGTTCCTCGGTTGATCCTGAGACTGCTGAGTCAGCAGCTGGCCCATGCTGCTGGGAAGGGAGGTCTTGCAAGGGCAAAAGAGTGGCAGGCTGGGTTGTGCCAGGCTGGGGAGGAGTTCAGGGAGGCCTGTAGCTCTTAAACTTGAATTCCTGGCTGCTCTTTCTCTGCACGGGCCTTTCCTGCAGCAGTTGATGCTTACTGTTGTCAATAGGTTTGGAGAGGAGGCTCCTGCACCTGTCCAAGCTAGAGGTACCTCAGAACTTTCTTGGCTGGAGTCAGTGGCAGAGTTGTCACCTTGGCTTGACACTGTAGGACAGATCCAGTGTCCTATAGCAGGGACCAGCTGTGCGAGCTGCCTCCTGCTCCCCTTTCTGGCCCCAAAACCCCAGCAACTGGAGTGAAATACAAATTCAAAAGGCATGGGGGTCTTTTTTTGCAAGCACAGTGTTGCACTCATCCAAATATTGCCCAGAGACCCAGTGGCCCTGCTGCTGGTGGGGAGGGCTGAGTGGTTGTGGCCTTCAGCTCATCATCCAGCACCAGTTCCCAACAGCTTGGTTAGCACAGAGCAGCTCCCTCACTGCTGGGAGCCCAGAGTTTAAAAGCTGCTGGCTCCAGCATCTGCAGGAAAAAATAACAAGTAATTGCATCACTGAGTTGCACATCTTTTATTTCTTCAGGGGGAAAATAAAAGGCTTTCTGGCACTTGTGGTCTTTACAGACTTGTGAAAAGACAGCGAAAGGCTCTGTCACTCGGTCAAGTGGTGTGTCAGCCAAAGAAATTCTCTCACTAGTGCATAAGCCATGCATGGCAGAGTTTCTGGCTGTGCTTCTTCCTTCAGGAAGCAGCCAGCGTTGCTCCTGGTGGGGGATGAGCTGCAGCACAAGAGGCAGAGGAGCTCCCTGCCTCTGCCAATGGAGTTTGGATGCCTCATTTTGCTCCCTTCTGAGAGCACAGCAGATCCGCACAGCTCTCTTGGAAATGGCTCTTATTCTTCCTAACAGGGACAGTTAACAGGGTGGCCCACGCCAGGCAAAACCCTCTTTCCTGATGATAGGGGCTTTGAGAGCTGCTGTGTGCAAGGCACTGATTCCTTTTTTGCTTTTAACAAAGGCATTTTTCACCTTGAAGGCCTTGTTACAAGAGACAAAAGCTGTGGCCAAGCGTGGTGGGATCGTGGTTCAGCATGTGCAGAGCTGGCTCCCACACACCCTTCCCATGGGAGCAAGAGCGGAGGAGAGGCAGAGACCTCACATATCAGCAAGCAATGTCCTGAGCACCTGCAGTGTTGGGCTGCAAAACATAGTTTTCCCATTAATTAAGTAGTTAAAAATAAAATAGTGCTCTGGATTCATTAATAAACATTGTTTTCTGCTGCAGAAATCCTCTTCCAAACACTAGTAAAGCATTTCCTATAACCAGCTTCACAGTGTATTCTCTATGCAGAACTTACATTTATTTTTAGGTACCTCTCTGGGGCAAATTCTATTTCCATTGAAGCTTTACGCCAGTTTAATTTTCATTTCCAGGGAGTTAAGAGAAGCTAGCCAGTGCCTTCGTAAACAAACACACTGCTTTGCCTTTTAGCATGGCCTGTTCTCACTCTCTCAGCCTTTCTTCTATATTATCTTCAATTGTTAGTCCCTGCTACGTAAAAATTATCTGAAAGCAGACGCAGTATTTAATTTCAGCCCCTCCATTGCTGTTTGTCCGGCCTGAGGGCATCTTTCTGCACTTCACTATCAGCTCCGGGGCCATGGGGCTGGAGAGGTCCTCAGGCAGGCATGGTCATGAGGAGCAGGAGGGACAATTTAGATTTAATTTTCTCTGCGTTCTCTTTTCTTTTTCTGAATTTACCATTTTGAACCTTTATCAACCCAGCATTTATTTTTAAAGAACATTATTCAGAGTCTAGTGTACTTTCAAGTCTTTTGACATCTGGAAATAGGTTTTATTAAGATAAAATATGACAGTTTTTTCATGTTTTTGGAACTTTCAAAGTAGTTGGTTTTTTTTCCTTTTGCTTTAGCTGTAAACATCTGCCACTTAAAACCAAAAATACTCCATTATTCTTTAAGTGGATGGGCTGTTCCATTTGCAATTGTTTCCTTAACATGAAACAATGCAAGAAGGGCCTTTCTGGTTTTGATACCCTCCCCAGTTTGATTTATGAAAGCATATGTACAGATCACATATGTGCCCTCACTCAGCAAGGCTAAAATTGGCTGGGTAGCCCCTAACTACAGTAACAAATCCCAAACATATTTCACATACTCAGTCATTTAAGCTTTGGAAAGGCAAACAAGCCCTGAGCTGGGCAGCTCACTCCACCTAAAGGAAGCAGGAGGCAGAAACCACAGCTCCTCCCTAAAATAAAGTAATAGCCAGCACTAAAATGATGACGATGATAATAATAATGTTAACAATAACAGCAGTAATAATAATAATAAAAATTAGGGAAAAATAACAATTAAAGACAAATAATGCCTGTAAGAGCAATGCTCTAGGAGCACTAAGCTATAGCCCTGTCTGAGCGGTGAAGATGCAGCAGCTCAGAGGAACTGCTTCCAAGATTTCTGGAGGAAGGAAATTTGCAGATTTGTAGCATCACAGGGACGAATCTCCTCTGCTTTGCAGATGTGGTGGTGAGAGGGCTCAGCCTGGGACCTGTGATGGGGTTGGGCAGGTCACAGAGGACCCATGTTAAGTGGTGGGCGGTGGGAAGCCGTCATGGCACTTCCAAAGCATTTAACCTGTTTGGTCCCAATACCAGCCCACTGGTGACACCTGAACTGGCAAATGCCAATTTAAGGAGGGAGTGGGGGAAGCATTTCCACCAGTAATTCCTGCCAGTTGGGTACTGGGGGGCAGGGCTGTGCTTGGAGGCCGACCACAGCCATAGAACAGGGCGACGGCCTGGGAAAGGGAGCTCGAAGGGGACACTGCTGCTTCCTGATCCTGCTTTTCTGGCTTGATTCAGCAGGAATGATTCACTTGCCACTTGTGTGCTGTGCTGGTTATTTGTATTTATTTAATCAAGTTTCTTCAAGATAAATGAATAAAATTTGCATTCTTGGATAAAATGCTATGACTCATGTAAGAACAGAAAAGTTTGGATAGGAAAATAATAAAAGAGACTTTTGATAGATCTTTAAATATTTAAAATATAATTTTCTTATTCCCCTCCAGGAACTAGCAGGTCTTGCCAGGTCTTACTTCCCCAAGTGTCCCTCCTGCAGACTTACTTAATTCATGATGGGGCTCTAGTCCAACCCACCCTCACTATGGCTTGTTCCTAAATGGTCCTTTCACTTGGGGGGTGGTTGTGGGACATGTCCCATGGGCAGCAGCACCAGCACAGGCCCTCGGCTCCCTCTGGCACCTCACTGGCAAACTCCTGACTCTGAAAATAAGTGAGAGAAACTGCTTCTCAGGGCTGTGTTTGTAAAAGAAATGCTGCTGCCATTCAGGCTGGAGCTGGATTCATAAAGTCTCTCAGTCCCTCCAGACAGAATTATTTTATTCATAAAATAGGTAACAGGCACAGGCTCAAGGCTGGTGCCTGGGTTAGGGAGGAGGCAGAGCAGGGCTGCTGGTGAGAGGAAGCACAGGGAGAAGGGTGTCTGCAAACCCCATTCCGCGGGACCTGGCATGAAAACCAGAACATGATGGATGCAACCCTTGGAGGCTGCTGGCCCTGAGAGGGCTGAAGAGATTCACTTTTGGTGCTGAGAAGCACGTCAAATGCTCCAGCCCTTGCATGGCCCTGCCAGCCCACCTCGTCAGGAGCAAGGTCTCTGCTAGTTCAGGCACCACTCCCCTGTCCACAGCCCTGGTCTTTCTGGGTGAGGAGAAGATAAAACAGCAGGCTTCTGCAGGCCCACCCAGGGATGTGGGGACAACTGGCCAAAAGCAACACAGACACTTTAAGCAAGGTTTGTTTTTTTTAAATACATTTATTAACCAATGTTAACACATTAAATGACTCTATATATTGCTAGTCAGAGCAGCTTACAAAATGCCAGAATGCATCATAAACTGGACAGCCACAATGAATAATTACAATGTGCATAGTGGCTAAGCTCAACACTTTAATATAGCTTTATGATTTGCAGAAAAATTAATTTTAAATCATGATTCCTAAAACAATCAATTGTAATTTTACCTAAAACTTATACAAAACCAGGCCACAATCTTTTTTTTTTATTTTGTTTTTGTTTTTTTTTCTTTAAAACACACAGTTTTCACGCTGTAGTAACTTGGAAATGTGCAACCGTGTCAACAGAGACAAAAAAGCCAAAGTAACACGAATCTTACTTTCATGCAGCTATCAGTTAAATATTACATATTCTGGAATGATTTTACACCAAAAATATTTCCACAATAACTTGCTTTCATAGGGGTGGATCGAAGTTTTGGAACTTGTAAAGTAATCGAACAAGATTGATTTTTAGTTGTGAAGTGTTTAACAGTCACAACACAGAGGCGACAAAAGTTAATTACACATTTATCAGGCAATAATGTAGCTGTGGTAATACAAGTTACCATCTACTTACTATTTTTTTTTCCCAATCACCTTACCACTTAATTTCTGCAACATATTGGGCATTATTTGGCAATAGTCAATTAACTTATATCACCACTGTAAGTAAAAAAGGTCAGGATTTCAGTGGTAGTTCACAGAAGTCTTAGTTATATTTTCTTTACAATGACCCTGACAAATCCTAGAGAAAACTTTTTTAAAGGCTTTCCTCCTGATTCTTCAGCTTCCATCGTTCCATCATGTAATTGCTTTCAATAAATATCAAAGATCTAAATAAATATTTACAAATTATTCCTCTAACTTCTCAAAAAATAGCTGAATGATTAATGGGCGTATGACTCAGTCTAAGACCAATCTTTGAAAGAAACTAAAATGCGGAGACACTTTAAAAGAAAAGCTATTTAAGTAAGCTTTACATCTATTTAAAAAATTGTCTCTGAACATGGATGCAATTCATATATCTATATATAAAACAAACAAAAAGAAAATCATTTTTCAACTATCGATCCATTCCTATTGGTAATGCTTCTTAATCCAGACATTCCGCAAAATACAGACTTTTTACAAATCACGGCATCTTTAATACAAGAAAATTAACATGCATTATTCTTCATTCTGAGTACAGTGATGGAGCTCATTATTAGGCAATGACCCATTACTACAAACATAACGGCTTCTGTGAAACTTAAGTGCTTTTTCTCTTTTTATTATCAAGTTACAATGGACCAGGTGACACCAGATCATAGGCAGTCAAATGACGTTGGATTGGAGAGGCTGAAGGGGGGTGCAATAAAGAAATTTGTATGCCTCATAATTCCATGTATGAATAAAGGTAGTTGTTTTTTTGTGTTTTTTGGCTTTTCTTATTCTTGTTACAAGCACTCATGTTAGGACAAAGATGAAATGTGCAAACTTCAAAATTTAAATATTCATTTTTCTCTAAGATCCAGCTCAGTAAAAGATTACCCCAGTTCCCTGTGATTTTAAACTACAAGATCAAAGCTAATATTTTGTTATAAAAGTTATATATTGAAAAGAAATAATGAAAATAAAACACAGTTGGGAAATATTTAAGAAAAAATATGCAGGACTAGCACCTGCTGTGTCAACCCTGTTCCCTAAATTCAATCATGTACCCACTGGTATAACCAATAGATAATGCCTTTAAACAGCAAAATTAAGCTGAACAAAACCAGCTCAACAAGGTTAAGAAATAAATGTTACATCAAGGTAGTATGCTTCGTTTTTCTGAAACAGTTCTGTACTTCTTACATTCAGATCTAGTTTTCAAATGTTCCTTTTCTTAAACTTGCATGTTTTTTTTTATTTTTAGATCTGCTGTTTTTAAAGATTAAAATCTTTGTAAAACCTAAAAATGTTTTAAAATTTGCTGAAAATGCAACAAATCCTCTAGTTTAAAATTATTTAAAGTAACCTGCTCCCAGAGATGTTAAATTCATTTCACCGACAAAATTTTGGAGGAGCGTTAAACAGAAGATTGAAATTACTGTGCAAAATTTCTTTTACGAAAAGTGTTTAAAGGCTGGTGCAAAATGGGAAGCAAATTCTAAACAATTTTGGCTTCTTGGAAACAAAAACCGCTGTGTCTGAGAATAGCAATCATCGGGGTGGTTCTCCAAGGGAGGAGCAACTCTTTCATCTTTTCCTGCGGCAGGTACGTTTGTGTTCGGCGTGCCAGTGCTCCTGCTGACACTTGATGGAGCAGTAGGAAGTGTTCCAGCAGCAGTGGTACATGGCCTCCTCTTCACAGTTGTAGCACTGGGGAGAACAAACAAGACGAGATCACCACCCTCGCAGGATCCCTCCTTCCCCACGGCACCAGTGTTCTCACCTGCTTGTGGATGCACCAGCACGTGCAGAGCAACACTTCTCTTCATATGCTTGGGGCATCCAGAGGCAGGAGGGCATTTTTCACACATGCTGAGCAAAGCAGCAATCTTTAGCACATCTGCACAATGTTCTCCTGTCTTCTGGAGTCTGGATTATTGCTTTTGAAAAATATCACTTTTCATTTAAGAAAACTCATCTCTCATGGCAGTGGACTGACATTTTTCAGCCACACAGTGCAGGAACCACCCTTTACCATACATTTGTGTAACAGCACTCTGATCTATGCTTAAAAACTACAATAAATCAGCAGGCACTTTTGGTATGAACAGGTTCTGTGCAAGCTTGGAAATCACCGAATCGCTATGGTTGGAAAAGACTTTTAAGATCATCAAATCCAACTGTTAGCTATCTCTACCAGGTCCGCTTCTACACCATACCCTTGAGCACCCAATCTAGTGTTTCTGAGGTTTCTTTGCAAGCCTGACCTGTCCAGAGGTTGCTGGGGAAGATTCTTTTGAGCTAGAAAATCTCAGAATTCACATCATCATCACTGGGAGAAAAGAATACACTTGGTAAAGTGGTTTGTTACAGTCCATTTAAGGTAGGTCTGCATGGAGGCTACTGTCAGACAGCACTGCAGTCTTGGGAGAAGAAACCCTCGTGCTACATCAGTGCTACTGAGAAAAGCAAGAGAGTGCCTCTTCCTTCAAGTCTTCCAGAAAGAAATCCTGGCGTACATGGGATGGCTACGTGGGCTCTTGCCCCTTACCATGCCTGCCAGGACAGCACAAAACTGCTGAAAGAAAGAGATGCTGCACAATCCATGATTTCTGCAGAAATACTTTGTTCTGGGGAGTGATGCAGCAAAGAGGATTTCTACCCCAGAACACACAGAACACCCCCTCTTTCATGGTAGCTGGAGAAGCTGCCTGGAAAATAACCCCATAGCCTCTGAGGAGACAAAAAAAAAGGTATCAACATGCTGGTCAATGCTGCAGGTGGTCAATAAGGAGATACAGCACACAGATGGGCATTGAGCCCTGTCTCCAGGGGGTTTATACCCCTTAAGGGAGTGCTGAAAAAGCATTAACTATCATTCTGAGAAAACCCTGTGAAGGAGGGTGGCATTGCTGCTAAAGGACCCTCTTATACTCAGCACCCTTGACAGCCAAGTTCTAATGATCTCAGATTTGCCTTCCTGAATTTGGTCTGCTCAAAATCAGAGGGTATCTTTACAAACCTAGTCTGAACTGTAGTGCCTGACAGTCTGTGCAAGCTGCTATCAAACCACAGAATAACACACAGTTCACTTTATGTCCTGTCTAGCTACAGCTTTCTTAATAAAACAGAGAATTACAAAGAAAATAAACTCAACTACCTTAAAACAAAACAAAGCCACAACAATCCTACAGACTTCTAAAAGACAGATCCAAGAAAGGGAACATTCACATTGGCTAAACCGATAACTATTTATTTACATCAGCAGTAAAGGGACTGCCCTAGCTGCATGAGCAGGGAACCTCTCCATTTTCCTTTTAAAACTTAGCTCCAGGGAAGTTTATTTGTAGAAATGTCTGCAAACAAGTGTCCTCTCGAGAGCTGTTTTCCTGGTTTTTCATGTTGCTGGCTGCCCACAAGCCTGTGGGAATCATTAGGATCATCTGCTAGGAAGGTGCAGGGAACAGCTGTGTCTCTCCATTACGTACTGCACGGGCCTCAGCCCAGAGACCAGCTTCACATCTGCCTGCTTGGAGAGATCAAAAAAAGCTAAGACAGGAGAGGACAACTGATCTGCGGGTCCTGCACTTCCCTTTACATATGTTGGCCAGAAGTGTGGGATGTAAATCTCCACTTACAAAAGGAAAATAGTGTCATCTAGGCTGGTACCAGCACATGTGGCAGAGAAGGCAAAATGCCAGCTGGCCTCAGGCTGCCTCTTTTCTTTGTATTTTCCTCTTTTTATCTAACTATTATCAATCACTTGGGGGTTTGTTTCAAACAGTACACATCACAGACAATGCTCATTCACTTAAAAACGACTTGTTGAAAGTTAGAATAAATATACATATAAATATAATTGAGAGATAGAAGTTTAAATTATCTATAAAAATTAACTATGTACCAATATAAATGAGGCTTATATGCAAATAAAATAATTGGGAGAAATGAAAAAAGAAACATTGTCAAGACTGGCACTTTAGCCTGTATTCTGGAGGTCATCGACGTCATCTCCTGATTGTGGTCCCTGCCTTTACATTTCCACCCTTCATTTGCTATTTACTTGAGGTATCTGTATTAAATCCAAATCTTCTGGAGGTATAAAAATGAAATTTGCTTAAGCCAAGGGGGACTGTGACCAGTTAAAGCAACAGAAAATGCTGTGCTTAAACTATGCAGTAGGCTCCTGAGGCCTGGGAGTGCATCTCCTCACATGCCTGTACACCACCAGCAAAATGATTCCTTCATTCTAACTGGATTTTTTTTTTTTAAGGCATGAGAAAAAGACAAATACAGTGTGAATAACAGGAGCTGTATTCCCAAGCCTAGACATTTGCATTACACAAAACCATAGGTCTCTGCTTCTAATTAAAAAGCAAAGCCACCGAAGCTCATTTAGTATGTGTGTTAATTACAGGAGATTTTGGCAAGGAGGTATCATTATGATAGCAGCAGACAAGAGCGGCACTACACACCAGGGACTGTCATTAGTACCACCAAGGAAAAATCACTGGGGAGTTGTGTAATTGGACTGATTCCAGCCGCCTGGGGCTGTGTGTTGGCAGGCAGATCCATCAGCCCGAATGCAAAGGTGTTTATCCTTATCCTCCCTCTCCTACCACATGCAAACCAGCTGCCTGTAGGATGCCTTCATTTAAGGTGGTAATTGGCAGACAGTGCTGGGGCCACAGAAACAGGCAAGACTGTCAAATACTCTTGGAATCTTTTTCTTGCTCAGAAAGAGGTTTTATACACATGATCATAAGATGTAGTGATGTGGTACCAGGGCACTCTTTGATTAGGCTAAAGGATCTGGCAAAGGCACATTGGAGCAGATGAAAGCAAGTCTTGGGAATCTTTTTGATAAACTCTGCCTTCAAACCCACCAGAAAGCAGCTATAGCTAGGAGTCCAGACTCACAGGCAAGTCACTGTGATCAAGTGCGTATCAACTCAATGGTGGTGACAGTTCATGCGTGCACTCAACTTTTGACAGAAGAGAGCTCATAGTGGGCAAAGGCAATCTGATTTCCCTCTCAAGTGTCACAGGCAGAAGCACACACACAGACACCAGCAGCTGGTGACTCATTAAACACAGAAACTTGATCAAGTCGGAGACCCTCAATAACTTCTCTGGTCTGCAGAGACAGGTAGACAGGGAGGAATTTTCTCACTGACAGAGACCCCAGCATTGCAGTATCATAACATCCTCTGTCAAATCTCTACTAGGAACAGAAATGAAGACTCCACAGGAGCTCTGGCATTTGAAGTAATTCTTTTCTTTACAAAAACCCAAGCTCGTAACTGATACCAACCGATCATCTCGCCTTAGTATTTATTTCACTCTTCTACAGAGCAGAGTTCTCCCTGCAGGGACCATGGTTTCAGCTGTAAGAATAAGGACTATTGAGGCTGATCACACACAAACAGGCCTTTGGAGGGGAAGACAGGGACCAGCGGCCAGAGCCAGGGCCTGTCCCTGGGTGGCAGTGGCGGTGGGACGGTGGCTGTCCATCTCTGCTCAGACCCGTGTGCCACCTGGTGGCAAGGCACCCGCACGCCTCCCAGCGCTCCGGCACAATCCCAGCTCAAAAGGAGGTGAGCAGAAAATCTTGTAAACCCTCCTGTGTTACAGACAGCTACTGCAGTGCACTGTCATTTCCTGAACGATGGCTTTCGTTTCCTTGTTCTATGAACACTAGCAAAGAAACAGCAAAGTCTGTTGTGTGCCAGGCTCACTGCTCCTCAGCGTAACAGTCCCACCCAGACTCTGTTACAGGCTAGCAGCACAGCACTACAGTATTTGCTATGTTGGAGTACATGCTGTACTGTCATGTGGGTGAACACACTTATGGCCTGAATAGAAAACATGAGACACAAACCAAACAAAATCAAGAAGAAGTTTGCAGCCTGTAACAGAATGGAAAGTTAGATGCCTGTTTCTGCTTTTCTGAAGGGCATACAAATATATTTTTTGTAGGCAATACTGCAGATTTGGGTGTAAGAACTGAACAAGGGAGAGAAATACGTTTCAGAAAGTCATGTCTTAAGTACAAAAGAATATAAAAGAGCTGCAGAAGAAACGAGGAGAGGAAAAGCCCAAGAGGATATAACTACCGGCATTATTATTAGGGGAATTCAAATTGATGTAGCCAGATACCGTACCCTCTGGGGCCTTGAGATCAAAGGAGTGTGAATGTAATGCAAAACATCTCTTACATGGAGTAAAACTGCAATTACAAAAAAAATACTTTGATAGTAACACCTTACTGGTGATGGTGCTGCTAATACTACAAAATCGAGATGGCAAGTAATCAGAACTTCGAGTTGAAATTTGGAGGTTCAGAAAATCTGAAAGCAGCAATATGAAGGAGAAAACCTTAAAGCTGAAAGACCAGTGAAAGAGCAGTGGTGCAGTTAAAAGTAAGGAAGAAATCACCCTCAGTTGTCCTGCTGTATGCATTATACATTTACTCTCTTGTAATGAATTCCTGACACTTACCCACTGCTTCTTCTTGGTCTGGGAAATCAGTTGCTTGTGCTGGCCTGCTAGCTTCTTAATTTCTTCTAAAAATTCTTCTTTGCACTTCTCCTTTACCTGTTTACATTTTCTGTCCATCTCTCCTTGTGCGTTGGCCACAGCTTTATTTACAGCCTGCCTTTTCTCTTCTTCCATCTCCGTACGCAGCTGCCATAAGAATATCAGCAAAACAAGTCAGTGGACAGCTACTTGAATAAAAGTGTCTTCTTTAAACCTCTACTCTTTAAACCTCTATTACTGATGTGGGTGGAGATCACATAATTAGAGATTTCTCCTATTTAGAAAATATAAAGTTCTCTCCTTTAGAGTTATAACAACGTTTCCATCCCAGAAGTAATGTTAAAAATAAAAATGTCACTATATTTCTATTTGACTAAGCATCTATTAAAACAGATAAATAGGTTCCATGTATATTTTGTCAATGATCCATTTATGAATTTTTCTTAGACAAAGATTTTGCTGTTTCCAAATCTACAACTGGATATAAATCCACAGCAAGGGCACAATGGAAAACACAAAACAGAACATCCCTGAGCTCAGTAAGGGGTACATTTTAGTATTCACTGTCAGTGGGACTCCTTTGCCCTGGCTCAGTTACCTAAAAGTTTGGTGTCTTAATCCTACAGGATTAACACTTAAACTCCCGAGGTTCATTACAGAGTCCTTCACCCAGAAGGAAATTCATCTTGTCTTAAGACAGGTACTTAAGAGAGGTCAGGCAAATCATCCTCTAAATTGTCCTGCTCTCTCCAGACAAAGGTGACCAGCTCAGGCTTAGATACTGAATTTTAAACAGGTTATCATTATGTAAGAAAATTCAAACAGATTTCAGTGAATCTATGTAATGTTTAGCTCAGAAGATTGACAAAAGAATAATTATTTATGAATAGCATTTAAACAATGCCATTGTTTACAACACACTTGACAATGGAGGCAATGGATACTCATGAATGAACAATTAATTTCATTTTTGGATCACAAACTGATTTCACTGGACAAGAATCAAAAAAGCAGGAGTTTTCTAAGGTCTGCTGGTATAGAAATTGTCTAAAAAGCAATAATGAAGACTATTTTTATGTGGGCTCTTTGAAAAAGGCCTTTAATTAATTTTCTTAAGGGTGAATGTTACAAAAATAGAAAATAACATGAAAAAAATCTATGCTCCTCCTCTCCACAAACCAGAGTGTAGGTGCCACTCGACAAGTGTTACCTTTTCCACTGCCTCTCGCACAACTCTCTCAGTTTCTCTTTTGTGATCAGCTTTCATCCTGTCCTTGAAATCATTAAAGATTTTGGTGTATTTGTCATGGCACATGTTCTGACACACTCCATCATTACTGGTCTGGGTGCTCCGATGCAGCATTTTTGGAGAAGAGGCACTTAACTTCTTGGTCTGAGTTGAGACTGAAACTTTTTCAATGGGCTGAGGCATTGTGGGAATTTCCTGGCTTGAACTTACTGCTTCAGTTTCAGGTTCCGGCTCCTACAGGGGAAGAACAAACTTGTAAATCAGTATAACAAGTTAACTTTCAGTATCTGCTGGAGAAGAAATGTTACATGACTAATGGCAGCGCAATGAGTGTGAAAGGTGTCTCCTGAAGACTTTTAATGCTAATGGCACATGTGATCCCTGAGGAAACCCAGCATGACAGTAGGTAGGCTCTTTGGTCCAGCTTTTCTGCCATCAGCTAGGAGCCCTCCAGAAGGAAGCACAGGTATGGTATCAGTATGTCACACTCACCAGCCTCATTTCCCAAAATGTACAACCAGAGGCTATGCTGAATCACTGCAGATCACCGGAGATTAGTAAAGGGTTGTTAGAGATTTCAACTTCTACCATATTCCCTGAAGAGACTGTAGCTGCGTGGCCAAGGTGCCTGAATTGTTCTGGCAAACTCTGGCCTTACTAAAGCCCAACAGGCTCTGCTGGAGTCTGTAATCTTCCACTGATTTCATAGAAATGATGCAAAGATTGATTAGTACTTCAAAGGTGCTTTGAAGATGAAAGGCTAATGAGTATCCAAGTCTTGCTTCCAATAATATAGAACTAGACTGGGATGACCACAGAAGCTTTCTGTAATTACACAATTATCAAGAAAGAAATCATACTTGCTGTAGTGTACTGCACTGAATTTAGCTGCCTATGTTACTACACTGTAATACCAATTGCTCCTGCTCTTTAGAACAGACAGAAAGAACAGAACAGAAAGAAAACTCTTATTGATATTTGAAGTACCTGAAGATGAACATTATTTGCTTTTTTTTAATATAGGTTCTTTAAAGCTCATTTTAACAGCGTACAGACAAAGCACACAGTCCTTGTAAAGACAGACTTGCTCAGGACTGGACTTGGTGCCTGTCTGTGTGATGGAGCACTGCTCACACCAATCAAAAGGCTGACTCTATTCCTTTTTGCAACCAGTTGCTCTCTAACAGGTCACTGCGATTGGCTTCTGGATCACTGATCAAATATGAGCAGAGCTAAGGAGGCAAATGTTAAGACATAAATATATGAAGCAAATTGCAGCATTCTTGTCAGAAAACACAAAAAAATGATGAGACATCCTCAGTTGCAGTCTCCCTGTCTTGCACTCAAATATAGTCTGTGCCCCAGGGAGCACAAATTGTGTCACTGCCTCCATCGAGGAAGGTGCCTCCTGTGGTATCAGATACACCGGGGAGGCAGGTGCCGAGGTGTTAAGAGTGGCAGTGTCTGTATTTCAGGCACCAGGGCCATCCCACGTAACTCTGGTGCTAAAAGACCTGAACCCTCCTCTCTAATGGAGTTCTGAGTCCTCTTCCAGGACTGTGCATGTGTAACGTTTTCTTAGTGTTCAACATGCAGCTGAAACAAGGTCACAAAAGGTACTCAGAAGTTAGGAGATACGAGATTTCTGGCTGTCTCGGTAACTGCCCCCTTGTGTACAAGCAGAATAATACAGCCCCTTGGTTACACGATCATTCACTGAGCAAGCTGAATAAACAAGGAAAGAAGTCCTGCAGACAAAGGTGGATATGACATTTTATAAACTTAATATTCTTGATTGTTCAAAATACTTTCTCATTTCTGCTCTTTATGGACTTACCAACTAGCCTTTATCACTAAAAAAAATGTAAGCTGACTGTTGATTTGCTCATGATACAGAATATTGTCATGATGACACTGGTGGCTTGCATGTGGGAGGTACAATTATATTTGTTAGCAAGGAGGACCAAGCAATGGGGCTAGAACTTCCAAGATTAATACTGTAAGATCAGTAAAAGGCGACAGAACTTGAAAGAGTGTCTATTAAAATTTCAGACTTTCTGTACTTTGCTATCTCTACAAACAAGGTAATTGAGGTTACTTACTTCTTTCTTGAGTTCCATACTCTGGTTACGTCGTCCTTTCTTTGCTCTTGGTTCCTGAGTAACCTTCAGCTGTGAACATTAAGAAAAGCATATTGAATCATTCCAAAAAACCCTGTTCATCTAAATAGAATTCGTTGTAACATGACCGACGTACCTTTTACTTGAGAATATTTGAAATTATTTCATTTAGTAAATAGAAAGCTGAATACTGTTCTTAAATGAGAAGTGCGCACAATGAACTTCCCACATTATCATCAGTGACTATGATTACATAAAGGAACAAAATACATGAACAAGTTCTATCATTCCACGTGTATCATTCCTTGGACTAGATGATCTTTCGAGCTCCCTTCCAAACCCTAATGTTCTGTATTTGCTAAAATACCCTTAACCATTCTTTTCTTCATTTCACACACAAAGTCAAACACTTGTTTTCTGGAGTATTCTGGTATTAGTGACTGATGATTGGTAAGTAGAACTTGTTGGAAGTCAGGAAATAGCAGTAATTATAAAGATAGTATGATTATCCAGACTTGCTGTAACTGTTTACAACTGTATGCTTGGAGGGGTATAAAACTTCATGCTTTACAATAAAAACCAATCTCCAGTAATAGAAATAAGGGTAAGTGGGTGGTTACACTGGGTTTGTGTGGCAAGGTTTTGGTATCAGTGGGCTACAGAGGTGGTTTCTGTAAGAAGCTGCTGGAAGCTTCCCCTATGTCTGACAGAGTTAATGCCAGCCAGCTACAAGACAGACTCGCCTATCACTGACAGTGGTGGTGCTTCTATGATAACATATCCTCCCCTGCAGATCCCATTGTGTGATCAGTGCAGCCCAGTTACTTCACTAAAAATGGCTTACAGGAAAGTTCTTGTTCCTATCTTTGAAGCATCCAGTTCTAGCCAGTGTTAGTGACAGGATACTGCAGACTACTGCAGAACACTGAGTTTGACGGCTACTCTCATGCTCCTGTATCTGTGAAACCAGTGAAATAGGAACAAGCATTAACTAAGTGAAGCTTGAACAGCTGGGTTGGAACAGAAAATAAGCAAGTGGACACTTCAACCCTATGACTGACAATTCTGAAAAAAATGGGAAAATGCCACTGTAATTTTTCATAAATATTATTTGTGATCGTTCTCCTCTTTCATTATACATTGTTGCATGACCACCTACTCAACATTAGATGAAGGGGCTGCAAAGGGTTAGCTAAGCAAACCAAGAAGTAAAGAAGTAAAACCACTTTGATAAGAAGTATCCCCTCAAAGTAACATTCAGTTTTATAAGCCTTAAGTTTTTAACTAGAAATTGGCTGATAGGCCTGTTTGACAAAGGGCAAAGGAAGAGGGTCTAAACACGCTGATTTTTCAAAATACAAACTTAGAGAGAGGATAGTGGTTTTAAATGAGGAAAGATGTTGCCAGGGAAGAGGCTGCCAAAACCAGAGAAGCATCCTGCAAGCTACAAAAATCTTACTGCCAAGTCAGTAATAGTGAATACATAACACCCTCTTGGACAATAAATGACTAGCAAGGTTCAGCTGTGATAAGAGAATTTCCATATGGCAATCCAAAATATTCTATCTTGTTCCTTTATGCTTTTCAACTTTGTTAAAGCAATATAATTTTCTTGTTTTGCAGAATTATTTTTAATGAGTTAATTAGTTGCTGGTCACATGGTCCTCAAGTGCAGCGTTTGTACCTAACTTTAGTTGGGCTTGCTAAAAATGTCATGGTCAGTGTTACTCAGGGATCTACAACGCCAAATACAGTCCAAAGAGAACATACTACAGCTGTGAAAAGGCTGAACAGCTACAGGGCTGTCCCTTGATGGGTGTCCAAGATGGCAGTGTTGCAGTCTATTTGATATCCATGACATTTAGCTTGAACATTCCTATTTAACTTTAGAAATCTTGGTCTGTCTCATCAAGGTGCTGTAGGTGACAAACATTTTGAAACTTCCCAGAGGTCTTACAAGAAACTGAGGAAAGAGGAAAACTATATTCTTGCTATTACTGAGGTACAAAAGTTAGGGAAAAGAAGCCTTTGAACCCTCTTCTTGTCACCACAAAACTGCCGACAGAGCACAAGGCTGATTTAATAGCAGATTAATCAAAAATATGTCATCTTTGGATCCTTTAATAAATTGCCATGATTGCTAACATTGTAGCAGCACTCACCTGCTCGTTGCTGGTGGAAGAGATACTTGACTCTGCCTCCTCTTCCCCTTTATCCTCATTCTTTGATTTCCAGAATCTCCCTTCACGAAGAAAACGCTGGTGCAGTTCCAGCTCATCACAGGCCTTCTTCCACCCCATACTGCGTTTCACGTGCAGCCGATGGATGTTAACTGTGATATCCTGAATGTTTTCAGAGGGGATCCAGGCCCTTTTGAATACATAGTACAGACAGGTTCAAACACATTAAAAACTGACTTCAAAAGCAGTTTTTCACAGTGTCCGATCACTGACAATTCCTTTTTACTCTGAATTTTTGTATGTTCAACACATCAGAAAAAAAAATGGACTGTGTATAATTAGACATTTGTGCTATTATAAGTACTTATGAGCTGTGGGTGCTAAGGTTGAAAGTCTCTTTCAGTTTTGATGAGCCACAAACCTTTCCCAGCACCAGCAGCAGTCACATCTCCTACCTGCTCTCTTGCTAAATGTCCTGGACACAGAAACATCTTTACTGAAGGTTCCTATGCTAATCCAATTTAGCCCTTGAACTCTTTGCTAAAACTGTCAAGGAATGTACCAAATTATCACCTTAAAAAGAGATATTTTGTAGTTTGGGCCCCTTTCTATCAGGACTGAACTCAGGTGGGGACTGTCATGCTCTTTTGGACTGAATTCATGCCAGCGACTCGGTTCCAAAGGTATTTTGTGCTCTTAAAATATTTTCAGAGTCCTCATAGAGTTAGATGGGCAGCTCTTGACATTTTGAAAGGTTATACCAAGCAACACTGGACATTAAAGAAAAAAGAGTCACTGTCACTCAGATCTACATAACAGAGTAAATACTGTAACAAATTAGATGTCTAGAGGCAGATTCTCAATTCTTGCAATATAAATTTCATTTCAGTGAAGTCAAAGAAGCAATGCTAATTTACACCAACCAGGAATGTGGCCTTTTGTCCAGGTCCCACACAGTAACCATGCAATGGCACTCTGGTAAAATACATTTTGCATTTTCTATCAGCATGCTCAAGAAGTTGCAAATACTTCATCCCACAACTGTCATGTTACTTTATTAAGTTTGAAGGTGTGTGAACTTAGTGCCAAAACTACTACTGTGATAAGCTGTATTTGCAAACAGATTCAAGGTAAATCATTCTCTCACCGAGACACAGATGTGGAGCCTTCACCCACTTTATACCTATTAGAAAATCTTAGTAATTCATATAACAAATGAAAACATGTTATAGACTATGTAAGTTACATTAAAAGCAACTTAAATAAACAGTCTCATAAAACACTGTTGATAAATTGTCTAGGCCCTTTTGGGTTTCTCCAAAATATACCACCTTCCCAACCACCATGAATTACTTTGCAAATGTCTCTACTCCTCACATTACAGGCCTGTAAATCAAACAAGAAAAAAAAAAAGAATACATCCACTGTAGTAACACTACTATAACCCTCTGAAATGCTGAACAAACAACTGGAGATGGAAGTAAAAGCTGATCTCTAAGAGTGAAGTTTCCAGAGTAGAGAGTTATTCTCTGAAATTGCAAACTGGCTCCCAGCAGGAGCTCTGTCAATGTTCTTGTGATGTATATTATGTTACTAAAACACAAAATTGCAATGTGCCTGCTCAGAAAAGAAAATTGTACAAAGTCAATACTGCTGGTAGTAAGAGTGCATTTCTGTCCAATTTTCACCTTGGCCTGGATTAGCAGGCTGCTACTGATTTGAAGGAGCAGTTAAGTTCACTTGCTTGCTTCAATTAAAATGGCATTAAGCAACATCCCTATGGCAACTGTGGAAAGGGAATCTCTGAGCCATTTGGCAACTTCGGATGTGTTAGACAGAGCTTTAAATTTTCTGAAACAACTATGGCAAAGTACTCAGTCTTTCTAATGTTGGCAACTAGCTAAGCCAGGATTTACAACATGATAGATGAGTATTGTTTCTAAAAAGCAGCACATAGAATTAATAAACTACCTTTGGTGGTGATGGCCAAAAAAGCGAACATCAACTTGATTGTCCTCTTTCTGCATGACTTTGGCTGGCCAAAACCCAAAGCCTTTCATTTTGGCCCAAACCAACTCATGATTAGGTATCTGGAAAAAATGCATTTATTATTAGATATGAAGTATTAGACTGATATATCCTACAAATATTTTGCTGTAATACTATGTCATATCTTAAGAATATGGTTCCTGTTTATGTCTAGTGCTATTTTCACTTTTATCTTCTTACAATATGTATTTCCCTGTTACATGTATTGCTTGGATCAAACTGAAAAAAAATACCAAGTCTGAAAAGGGTGTAACTGTCTATCGAAAACAGAAATCTTAAGCAGCCCAAAATTTAAACATGTCTTTATCG
>VYZX01020077.1:0-14661 GCA_013401335.1 Brachypteracias leptosomus
TGAGCCCTAAACGGAGACACATGGGTAAGAGAATAAATTTGCCAGGCAGGCAGCACCTGTAATCATGATCCAGCATTGCTGCTTAGCTGCTGGCCAGGCTGGAGATTGCAATAGGGGAAATAGTACTGTGCTGCTCGGAGGAGCACATGTGCTGCCTTTTCATGTGTCTTATCAGGACTTCACAGGAGCAGTAACAGTCAGATCATTCTAAGATCTGTTATTGTTGGAATGTTTCGTCAAAAATTCAAACACGATTAGGTATTGTACAATCCTAAAGCTAAACAATGACAGTTCAAAAATAAATTTTGTGATTGGAAAATCTGAAAAGCTTTTAATTTTGGCAATGTAAACTGTCTGAAATGTTTGCAACAAAATAGGTCTATTATCAATCTGGCATTCAGATAAGGGTAATACAAACACTTCTGAAGGTTTAGGCAAGCCTGGAAAGTATTTATCATTTTAAAATCAAAGCTACATGGTCACATTATTTTGTATTTTCATAACTAAGTGGAACTTTTGAATCGTTACTGAAGTTGATAAACCCACCAAATTCAAGGACATAAGTTGAACCTGAATGCTTTTGAAAAGAACTAATTAAATTAATTCTGAAACTAACCTGTGTTTAAAAGGATTTGGCACAGAAAGAGGTTTACCTTCAAATGCATTAAATGTAGCAAGTACAAAATCTGCCTAATCTGTCCCTTGAAAACACATTTTAATTGACAACATGTTCTTGCACTTTTTCCTTGGAGAAATATAAAAACCATCCTAGTCAAACAGTTATCCTGATCTCATTCTGTTCCTACAGTGATATTTCACATACCATAATGTAGGTTTATACAGTAAGATAGGTATCACTGTATTTATGACCTAAACAACACAACTGATATCTAATGTATTTATTTTTCACTGTACATAACAGTATTTATAATGTATGACATTCCAAAAAAAGAATTTTTGCAATTCTAATCAATTTGTTTCAATAAAATACTGTTAAATCTACTTTCAGAGATAAAATATAATAGGAAAATACAGCTAATTTGATAATTTAGATCAAAGTATTTACAATTTTTATTCTATTAGACATTTTCTTTCTGGGAGGAGGAAGATAGAAAGTAAAATAGATCTGTCCATCTGTAGTCATTAATAATAAATTCATTTTATTACTCTATAGTTCAGTATTATTCTTCATAAACCCTTCTTCACATGGCACTCTTTCAACAAATCTGATGTTTTTAAGTAATATGCTTCTTATTCTTTTCTAGTTATCTTCTGGTGATAACTTAAATTTGATATTTTCAAATTTCCCACTAATTTTTTACTTTTTTCCCGTTTCCTTTGCTAATTTCATACTTAATCCAATTCAGTTTAATTTAGTCTTTATCAATGTCAGACCAGCTCAGTGTTTCCTTCCATTAAACACTGATGACATTAATTTCATCCTCCTTAGTTCTGCTAATTAATTTAACAAAATTCTCTGAATTTTCCAGTCTTTATTGCCATGAATATTGCACTTCTGCTATGACTTTTGCTACGTCATAATCTCAATTTTTACATATACATACCTAATTACATACTGTCTTGTCCCTATTACTTCCCAATTGGTGTTCTTCTCTTTTTATATTGAAAATTAATGATTATCACCACATTCTTAATGTATAGCAATGTTTCTAGTACATAGCTACAATTTATCTCTCCTCTTTGTGAAAATAAGCTAGAAACATATCTGTGAGTGATTTTTACAAAAGGATTTGAAATTCCTTAACACATGGTAACTACTTAGTTTAATTATCCACTGTATTTTTTATTTCCCTATAAAGAGCTCATTGCAAAGAAATTGTTTTCCTTTTCAGTTTCTATAGTTCTCTTGTTGTTCTGTAAATTTTCTTCTGAAGAATCTTTTTTTCATAGTAGTTACCTCATTATGAAGTAAAACTTGTCTGCAAATAAGTTATTCATCTAAGTGCAATTTTTTCAGAGGTTAATGCAGTGAAAGGAGATTCTCACCTTCCAGGACAGCACTTGACCAGAGTATTTTGAGAACATGGCAAGACTCAGGACTTTCAGATGGGTATCAGGGAGTCCTGATGACGTGGTGCAATAACTTACTGTATGTTGTTTCAGCAACATCATTTGTTTTATCATGCTTCTGTTAATGTCACTCACTATAAATTTCATATCCTAAAGAGAGTCTGTAGCATAAAAATATCCAGGAATATAATGAAGTTGAATCAAAAGATGGGTAAGGTCAAGGCTTTCCATACAATACAGTAGCTTGAGGAGTTAAATTACTCCTTCTAATATTAATCCAAAATTTAAACACCACCAAAAGACTATCTGCCTTTGTAAAAGACATTGAAAGCAGTTAATTATGGGAAAGACAGGGATGCTAGAAATGGAGCTAATGAGAATCCTACTAGCACACAATGCAAACAGTACATTAGAAGGTCAACATATTACATATCTCCAAAATGACAAGTGGTAAGGATGTTGAGGGTGAACTGCTCTTTTCAGATGGTGAGATTAAGGCTGATTAAAAGGTTATAGAGGACACAACCATCAAAGCACTGAAACTATAGAAACTAAACTATCATGTTCATGCAAACGTAAAGGCTGGAATCCAAAACCTAACCTAGAATCAATAAATTCTGGAAATATAAAAGGCATTGAATAGCAGAAACAGGCAATTGATTTACCAGAATTCAGCCTAATTTATTTGTATTCCAAGAAAATAAGGGACATGTCAGGAATATTTGGTTGGAAGGAACTCTCAGGAGTGAATATGACCAGATAAAAATGTTGACTGGAGGGATTCTTAGTCAGGAGACATAGAATACCATTCAGCAGCTCAGACATCACACGCATAGCAGCCTGGGATACATGGAGCCTTGCTGACAATCATGTTGCAAGATAAGGCAGGAAGGATTCCAAGTCAGCTTGTTCTCATCATCCCTAAATCATCAGCCTATTTAATAAAACAATTGTAACCGTAATGTTCCCATAACATCTCCTCATCTCTGATAAAACCTCAGTCTAAATACTTGAAAAAATTTCTCGATGATTCATGAAATTTTTTTAAGTTGGTTGGTTTGGTTTTTTTTCTGAAGGCTGACATGAAAAAAATAATCTTGTTGCTTAACAATATCTTCACATCCCTTGAGTGTGTTGTCCTACACACTTCTCCATTATATCTTAAGCCTCCTTTGGAATATTGAAATAATTTTAATTGGGTATTTTTTCTGGATTTTTATTTCATTCATTTTCCATAGCTCCATAGTCTATCTGCTGTAACTTAGATTCTTCTCACTTATTCCTGTGTCTTTTCCCATTCTGTTACTTACTGATCAACCTTCTGGAAATATTTTTTTTCATTTCTTCTTCAATATTATATTACTGATTGCTCTATTGTCCTACTTTTAAGTGGATAGGATCATTTCAGAATTTCTAATTTGGTATTAATTGTTAGTAACATTCTTTGCAAACATAATCAGTTTGTCATTGAGCCTTTCTTTCTGCAAAGATATAAGCTAAGTCATAACCATTTGCAAAATCATTGTCATGTATTAGCTTCAGTTTATTGAAAGGTCTCAAACTGTTCTCTTTGCTACCTAGTTACAATTTATTGTCTACTGCTTGACTGAACTAAATAGATTAGCAAAATTGGTGAATAACAAATTTGATTAATGAATCTATGTGACAAGATCTTGTTCACATAACTGATGTTGATTATTTTCATGCCACTCACCTACAGAACAAAACTTTGTAAATACGTTGGGGAGCAAATAAACCAACAAGTTCAGGAAGGCACCAGGACAGGAAAAATGAAAGCATTTGGTCACAGCTAAATACCAGATCCAAAGAGGAATAGCAGCTAGTTGGAACATCTTCCAAGAAAATGGTTTCATGATCCATATTGACTGCATGGGGATGGGCAAACAGAACCTCACGGCCCAGTTTAACTTCCAAGAAAACCTCTGCAAACTTTCTTAACAGGGACTCAGGGCCTCATTCGAAGACCAGGTTTTACAATGTTTTTCTGTGAAACTCTACTGATCCTTAATGAGGATCTGAAAACCTGACTCCCCAAACAGAGGGATTTTCATTTATACTCATCTCACTACTCTATATTTTCATTGTTCACTGATGATGATTAGGGAATAGCAATCCCATCTGGATTTGATAAGAAATTACTCAAACCTTTCCTCACGTTCAAGATTTTGGGGTGTTTTTTTTCAGTTTTCATGAACTACAAGGGTTTGGCAGGGACTGTGTCAGAAATACCACAAAATATATTGGTTTCCACACTATTGACAGCTTAGTTTTCAAGCCAAATAGGTTTTACTAAGTTCAAATAAATTTTGCATGACTGTTCTAATTTGAAGACAAGTATGATGAATGAAGAAGCACTGCTTAAACTTCTCAGGTTTGTTTGTCCTATATAGCTTTATTGCAGTTTGTTTCTTGTTATAGTAAGATACTGGAAAAGATGATAAGACAGGTAAAGCTGATATGAGAGGTGGTTATTATTTTCCCATTTGAAACTGACTACAAAATGATATGGAGATAGATGCCTTGGATTGCACAGTCTGGCAGGAATATATAGGAGGAGCAGTAACTTTTCAGTGTTCTAGCTCTGTCGCAGACACACGGGAATAAATAAGTGATAAGTATGATGATGCTTTATGCACTACATGTGGGCAAGAGGGGATAGGATGATAAATTACAGTCTTGGCTTTCCCCTAACATATTACAACACAATGCTTAACAAAAACTATATGTTTCTTCCTCCATATTAAGATAGAATGAGGACTTTAACAATACTGGTTGCATAAAACATGCCTGGAATTACAAGACTTTTGTTCTTGGTACAATAGATTTGTTGTCAAAGCAAATTTCAGTTTGCAAATGCAGAGACTAGGAAGCACTCAGTGGGTCCTTGTATGCACTTAGCGTTCTGCCTACATGTGCAGACCTCCAGTGCACCAAGGAGAGAAAGACTCGGCCAGATACTTGCAATCATGTGCTGTGGCTGATGCTTCTATCTTACCAAAACAATCACTTTTCCAAACCACACCCTGCATCAGTGCATACAGACTTACTTTGCAAATTCTAGCTACAGGGAGGTTTATGCACAAGAAAAATATCCAAAGAGCCATGAAAGCTGCCAGGTGAGGACAAGTAACTGGAGCACATGTGGAGCCCTGAATGTCAGTTTAGACCTTGTTCCCCACTGGGTAGCTGTTGAACATCAGTTGAGATAGATGATTCACGCCCTTCAAGTGACCACTATGGAATCTTCAAATTCTAAAATTGCATCTGAACCACACTGACCAAAAAGTCCCTTTTTTCTGGGCCTTGAAGTATGCTGCTTGTTCCTGTAATGGCAGCCTCAGTTACCACTGTTTCCACCTCCAGGTTAACCATGCTGACCACTGTACTAAGTAAATTTGAGGTGATCCAATTCCCATCATATTTTCAGCCCAGGAACTCTCTTTCTTTACTACCACTTGGAGTTTTCCAAATTACAGATAGGAAAGAATCACAGGGTGCATTTGCTGTACTTTTTAAAATGTTGATGCAGTTCTGTTATATTTTAGTGCGTTTACTTCAATCATAAGAAAATTGGAAAAATATAGTAAAACTAATTTTTGGTGAAATGGTAAACCAATTTAATTATTAACAAAAAAGGAAAATGTCAAAATATAAACAAACAAAATGAAACTTTTAATATGATTCTGTGGTTCAGACAAGAGACAGGGAGTTGTTCTTGGTGCTGTTCTGGTTTTTTTGAGAACTTGGTTGGAAAACATGTCTCAACTATGCATTTAAGTCACAGAACATTGTAGAGGGTGCAGAAGCAAGTAATTTCTTCAGCTTCAGTCCTAGATTAAAGCAACCACATATGCTGGGTTTATGAGGTCAATTCCATTTTTTTTCTCATATCTCAGCGTCCCAGAAATGCCTGAAAACATCTTGTTTTTCATTTCATCAGTGAAAACATTTGGATTTTGCTAAAAAGCCAAATCATTTACTTGAGATATGTTACTACTTCGAGAATTTTCTTTGGCCAAGATTATCCAAAAATGGCTAGTGAATTCAGGCACGAGTTTTTATAGTGTCTTTTTTCTTCTTTTCCATAGCACATTTAGGTCTTTCTAAAGGATCTTAAGCAGGAAACCAAAGATCAGTTTTTAAGACTTTAGCATTGTTTTCACCAAATGCAGTAATCTCTGAGGAATAAATATGCAACGCAGTCAACACCTCTTGGCCTGGAGAAAAAAAAAAAAAAAAAAANGAGTGTTGCATTTATAGCATCCTAAAAAACTCATTGATGTTATTTTGAATGCTATTTATTTTTTTGTTGTAGCAGTGTCTAGAGGCCCTAACTAGGAATTAGTATGAGATATAACAAGTGGCTACTTTCAGATGGAGAAAATACAAAGCAACAGCAACACAATTAAACTTGACATAGTAAGCCTCAGTCAGAGTACAATGGATCAGCCATTGCTACCTAGAAAAAGTCTTTCTCTTTCTAAATTAGAGTGGCCTCTAACTATTCAGGAAACTCCTCAGGATAAATTAGGCATGTGCTCCAGACTAAAATGGTTTAAAGGAACTGGGAATTAATAGAAAGAGAGGTAAGAATGTGCCAATGTGATTTCCTTGCTGCCTACAGTAAGGATTGGCCTCATTTCTCTCTCCTTGCAAGTGTCTGTACAGCACACACAAGCTAACCTGAGTGCTTACATATTTGCAGAATTTATTGTGGCTTAACCGAAGGCATGGCAATATGATGGTGTAAAATATTTTTAACTAAAATAATTTTAATTATTTCATAGTTGTTGTTGGCTGACAGCAGATACACAGGTTACCGAGGCTAATTAATGCATGGCAATTAGGAAACATAAATTTAATAATTAATTTTGAACCCTTAGTTCAAATGAGTTCAGAAAAAGTTGGCTCAATATTCCTGTATGCATACTCATTACCTTATTTTTAACTGATAAACATCAGCTCTTAACTTGCTTATCTCATCCTAGTCATCTTATTCTGCTTTTTCTCATCCTACTCTGAGCCTCTTCTACCTAAATCACTCCTTGCAATGTATGATCAAGGTCAGTCTTTTTTTCTTCTCTGCTTGATGAGTGGTTTTGGTGATCTTCAGCCTATCCCACTCAGCAGATCACAAGAGTAACTCTAATAGGAGGAAAAAAGTGAAGAAAAGTGAATAGGATGGGTAAAACTGAAGTAGACTAGACAGTATACTTCATTTAGAGACCTGCTTCTGGAGAAGGGAAAACAAGTATTTCCAAGGGGACACAGTGAAAGCAGAAGGATTATTTTAATTGTTTAGAAATTATTACTGGTGATAAACATTGTCAGCTAAGAAAAAAGTCAATTTTAATCATTGACTTTCACTAAAAGTAAGCTCCCAAGTCCGGTAAGCAAATAGCACTAAGCAATGTCCATTTCCCAAGATAATCTGAAATTCTACAAATGTATTTTGAAATCATACTATGAGATATTTTAGAGAAAACCTGAGCATTAATTCATGTCTTCAAGTCAGATCTAGATTTTCTATGGGAGTTCACCTATGTGAAAATGACAAGAAGCTCAACTACACAGCAAGATGCTTTAATTTTTATTTCTTTATTTTGTTTACAGATGCCAATTTCACTTGTCATTTCCCCACTCCCAAACTACTTGGAGTCTTAAATCATGTTATATAGTGCTTTTCTCTATTGTAAAAAGGAGTAGCAACAGGGAGGTGGTATGTTCCACTATATTTACAACTGTATTTTGGATGTCAGTCACAGAACCAAATATCAAACTGTGGAAGATATTTTTGCAGTAGCATCTGGTTCTTCGCAGATCTCCAGATGCTTCTATACTGGTGGTTTTGGAGTTGTTTCTGGGTCAGTTATTTTGGGATGTGAATTGTCTGACTGTTTTGTCCTTTCAGAAACTGTTTTCTTTTGATTTAAGCTATAATACGTAAGATTTAGACATACTATTCTTTATAGAATTGTTTTATACTATAAAAAGAACTTAGGAAGCTACACAAATCAATGTAGTATACATAACTCATGTAGAATCCTTTTAATGCATATTATTTAGAGGTATGGCCCATTGTACTGGAACATTTCAGAAAACTTGGATCTATAACTATTAAACAGCAGCAGCAAAGTGCTTAAACAGCAATGAGATTTAAACAGGAATTAGTGTAAAAACCATTGTGGTCATGCTGCTGGCAAAAATAATGCTATTCTTAGTAATGGGAAAACAGATGATGCTTTAAAATCCAAACCACAAAAAATGTAAAATAAGGTGTTTGGACTCAACTGTGGATTTGGTCCTCAACAAGGGACTGTGGGTGGTTGCATTTAGAAAGGAAGAGGGCAGGGGCAGGAACCTTCAGAGCAGGACTTATGGACAGGAGCAAGCACAGCTAGCATAAGTCTTTGGCACTTGTGGTGCCACGATAATGTCAATGCCAACATGAATTCTGGTGCACAGGATATCTAACACAATGATGCCCATATCTCTTTTTCAAAATACATTTCAGAAATACCACACTCTGCTCACAATTTTCATTTCACAGCTCATCAGTAAGGCTATAGAATGTATCACATACACTACAGAAAAGCTGATTTAGACTGTCTGAGAGAGCCTTTAAAAAGTATAGGGATTGTTTAATGTATCTTTCTGCCTGCAAAGCCACATCCTTTCATTAGAGTGAGGCCAATAGAAAAAGAATAAACATGTCTGTGACATAGAAGATCTCCCAAATTACTGCAAACTAGATTTCTTGTCCTTATTAATGTTGTTATTTAAAATACCAATATGTAGGATCTTTTTTTTAGAAGTTATATACAAGCCTAGTTCACATAGGGAAGATTATTATCTGTTTTTTCCCACCAAAAAATCTAATTTTTACACTAGCATGCCAATGTCTTAGGTATTTTGACTCTAAAACAAGGACTGTGCACATCCAAATGAACACACTTGTGTATGACTGTCTTTTTCAGGATCACCTAGACCAGGTCACACAGGAACATGTCCAGGTGGGCTTTAAACGTCTCCAGAGAAGGAGACTCCACAACCTCCCTGGGCAGCCTGTTCCAGTGCTCTGTCACCCTCACTGTGAAGAAGTTTCTTCTCATATTTATGTGGAACCTCCTATGTTCCAGCTTAAACCCATTGCCCCTTGTCCTGTCTTTGGATGCCAAAATATGTCATTTCAAACAATAATACAAACGTGGCTCCAAACCATAATACAAATGTGGCTCCAACCCATAATGTGTACTTACATGTGTGTGTTCCTGCACCTGTACATGTAAATACCATTTGCTTATACTCACAGCTTGGGGGTTACTGTTTACTCAAGGTAAATTTTTCTGCACTGAAGATTACAGGTGAAAGGGGACGTGGTGGCTCATGGCAATTAGTGTAAGAATATCCAAATTATGAGGTAACAGAGCAACCTGAATGTCAAAAATAGACCCATTTCTTTGTAGGCCTTAACCACACAAAAGTGTAATTCAAATCTCAGTCTTGAGTGTGTAAGTCACATACTATTTCCCAGGAAAGAAACAGTTTGGAGGTTGTGTAATAAGAAAGACATTTTCAGAATACCAGACAGAAATAGTACTGCAAACCACTGTTCTCTTGAGGTTTAATCAATAGTCATTTAAGTTACTGTACAGACTCCTACAGGTTTCTAACAGGCTTTGGATTAAGACGTTGATGATAACTCAGTCAATGTAATTTATGCTCTTAAGAGGCTTGATGATTAGAATCAGATTTTTTTTTCAAAGCAAAAGACAAAATAAGTAACAACTTCTTTTTCTTCTCCCTCCCACAGCCTATCACCAACATCATTTACACAAAACTATCATCATGCAAAGTACAGATTGGAGTAGTTAATGTTTCATATTAGGTAGATTATTACATTTCAAAGAACACAGCAGAAGACTATCTGACAATGGCTTTGTAGTAGGTCTGGCTGAGCTGATTTTCCCATAGCAGCCCTCATGGTGCAGTACTGGGAGCTAGAAAGGTGTTGATAACACACCCGTGTTGTGACTGGCAGTGCTCACACAGCACCAAGGCCCTTTCCAACATTCCCCCCAGTGGGATGGTGGGGGTGAGGGCCAGATCTGGGAGGGGATACAACCTGGACAGCTGACCCGAACTGACCAATAGGATATTCCATGCCATATGACGTCAGCTCAACTATAAAGGGAGAGGACAGGAGGAGGATGCCGGAGAATTCGTTGGGAAGATGTTTGTCCTCCGAGCAACAGCTCCATGTCCTGGAGCCCTGCTTCCTGGGACAGGCCCAACACTGCCTGTGGATGGGAAGTAGAGAGTAATGGCTCTGTTTGCTTTTGCTTCATGTGCCCGCGACCTTGCTTTTTTTTTCCTGCTGTTCATTAAAACTGCTTTTATTGTAACCCACAGGTTCTTCTCATCTTATTCTCTCCCCGCTTGTCCTGCTGATGGACGTGGGAGAGGGAGTGATAGAAGGGCTTGGTGGGTACCTGGCACTCACCCAAGGTAAACCCACCACAGGCTTAAAATTCATATTTAATGAAAATATTACTTGTGAGGAAAACAAAGACAAAAGCACAAAATAGTTCAGAAGAGAAGATAAAGTTAAAGTTACATGAGAAAATGCATAGAAAATGGTATGAGTATTAATATATATACAATAACAAAAGTAGAAATAAAACATTGCTATTTTAATTTATATCAGATGACCATGTTTTTATGATACCACAAATTTAAATTCCTTGTGCCTTAAACAACAGATTATAGACACATTCTTTAGAAAAAATTTTTAAAGGTATTCACAGACACAACTTTAGTCTGAAAGGATGCTAAACTGATAGTTTCACTGCTGGAATATGTTTAAAGGAAGAATTTGAAAGAAGAAAGTGGGGATGAGATCATTATTTCCAGGACAGAGGGCTACTCTGCATGTAAACCCCAAATCTGCAGCACTATTGTATATTCTATAAAACCACCTACACAAATACTTTAAGATAAAAATGTATTTAAAGCATCTATAGTCATTGAGGCATAGGTTTGCATTTAATGTCTTTGCTGAATCAGGGACAGCAAAATGGATAGCAAAGTTATGTCACAAATAGAAGAAAGCTACAGAAAGAATGACAGTTGTATTGAGTTTCTAAATTAAAAAAAGAGTGAAAACATTCATTGAGGAAAACTAGTAAGGAAGATATGAGACCATATTTTTTTTCTATTCTGTATATCTAAATTCTCAAAATCCCTCAAATTAATATTATTTTAGGAGTAATATATGTCAGTACTTAATTTTTCTTTCTAAAGTGAGTAATAAGATTTGCACAAGGAAAAAGAAAGGACAGTTTGAGTCCTATTAGCTGATGCTTAAGGAAAACACATTTACAATACATTTACAAAACAATGTAGCATAATTTGCACCAAAAAAAGTAGCAAATTTAATACTGCTTGTTAGTAGGGATGATCTAATAAAATCTGATGCTGTGGTAAGTATACAAACATTTAAAACATGTGAAGTAAACCAAATTATTATTGAAAGAGTTTCCATTTTTTTCTGTTTCTGCTTCCAACAATAGCCCAACAAGCAAGACATTTTATCTTTTTTTGCCTCAGTTTCACCACCTGCACAATGAGCTCTGTGGTATTTATAACCTTGGGAAGTCCTTTATGATCAGCTGACAACAAGATGTTAGATAGCTGCTAGACTTTCTCAGTATGGCTTCCTGCTATGTGATACTCACTATGGAAAACATCTGTAGTCTTAATCATAATGAGAAATGCAACATTTTGAGTTGCTGAGCAAAAGAAGTGCTACATACAATAGAATCACAGTCATTTGTATTCCAGTGACACCCACAATGTGCTAGCCAGTGTTCTTACACACACACATACAGTTAGACAGGCCCTGAAGACTGTTTTTAGGAAGTGACAGCAGTGCTTTAATGACACATCAGCAATTTATAGCATCATAGACAACAGCATGATACGTGCTGCTAGCATAATACATCCTAAGCATGCTACATCTATTCAGAGAGGAGTCTAGAAAAGCCCTTTCTTTTATGAGGATGCAGAATCTTAAGGGTTGTGCTTAATTTGAAGTACTTGTAAATGCATAATTGTAAAGACTAACAGAAATTAATTAATAATACTGATTCCTAAAAAGCCTAACCGTGTCAACTCACCATTATATGATACCATATAAGCATATAATAAAATACAGTAAGTCTTAAAAATTCATTTAGTGAATGAAGAAGGAGAAATGGGGTTATAGTGACACAGCCTTGCTTTTTCACATTTTTTTGGTTGACATGGTCTGTGTGACCAGTTTGCAGGTAGAAATCTATTTTACTAAGGAATGCATTAACAGATTGGTAACATTAGCTCAGCTATTGTCAGCTTACAGTCAGCATTTTGTGAACACT
Organism: Brachypteracias leptosomus; assembly: GCA_013401335.1. NCBI lineage: Eukaryota > Metazoa > Chordata > Aves > Coraciiformes > Brachypteraciidae > Brachypteracias > Brachypteracias leptosomus. Next base: position 12,471 of record VYZX01020077.1, read on the forward strand.
TCAGTCCTAGTGATTTTTATAGAGAACTGTAAAGTCTTCTTGTTAAAATTTACTTTCTATAGCTCACGCTTATTCTGTCTTTAAATCAAGGACATGTTCTGCCTAAGGGGAAAACAGGCCTTGCATGTATACTGGCTAGCATCCTCCCCATTGCTAATTAGAGATTTGATTCTCTCCAAACAATATTGAGTAGAATGCAACTTCCAACCACAGGAAGGTTTTTGTTGCTTTTTTAAAATAAACATTGATAAAACCTGAAGGAAAAAAAAATAAAAATACTAACATTTCCTGTAGCTTAATGAAGCAATCAAAATGACACAGGAGCTCCAGTTTCTCAACACCAATTGCAAAATATTCTCTTAAAACTCATGGATGCATGAGGCATTGAGGAAGAAACAGGATTCTTAATGCTAGAAACCTTTGAACAGAAGCAGAAGTGCATACAGGGGGATAAAAAGTCATCAAAAGGTACGAAACACCCTTCTTTGACAACATATATTGAAAAGAAAATATGAAGAATAAACAGACATTCAGTAAAGTACATTTTCTTTGTGGGAGAAAAGTGTTATTATAGAGATTTGTAAACGCTTTTTTAAACCTGACTTCTTTATAATTCTACCAGTAATTCCATTTTTTCCCCCTGCATTTGTAAAATGACATGTTGCCTGTTAACTATTTTTTTTTTTAATTGCAGCTGCAAATACCTTGCTGTTGCTTTTAATGTAACACTTCCTTTTCTCTCTCTTTCACTCTTATATTTCATACTGCACACTGAAGAGTTTTCATTTGGATTGAAATTTTGTGGACTTTGGGTACAGTATTGTTTGAAAACATTGCCCTTTTTCAGTTTTGTTTAGTTGTTTTTTTGTTTTGTTTTGGGGGGGGGTTTTTGGTAATCTAACTGTATTTAGATGCAAAATATAGTGGATGTTTAGTATAATGAGAAATAAAATTTTGGCTAGTGGTTTTTTTTTTTCCATTTTTATTGAAACTTTTTTGTGGGATCAGAAACTTTCTATTTTCCTATTCCCACTAATAGTTTTAACAGTGAGAAATGCATGGGAAACTTGCAGTGGTTCACCACTGACCCTGAATTAAATGGATTTTACTACTGATTTAACTGAAGTCAGATTTAACCTTTATACTTAAATTATTACAGTCTCTCAACGGGTAATTTATCCTCTTTTGTGCATACTAAGGTGTGAATCAGTTATTTCTGTGGAGAGGAGTAAGTTTTAAGTTTGGAAGTGTCCACTTAAATCTTAATCACAAATAAGGCAATAGGTGTCACATCAACCTCTTAGTAATAATGATCTCTTTTTCTCACTGTTTGTAAAGGGAGAATGGAAGGGTTTTGATCATTACTTGACACTAGAACTATAAAAAAACCCTTGTTACTAGGTGAGATTGCTATGAAAATGCATGGAAGAATCCAACTATAAAAAGTGAGCTACAACGTAGCTCTCATATTTTCAATCAATGATCATTTTTTCTTATGTCTATTACATTAAATATCCTTCAGTCCTTGAATATTCAGCAAAAGTAAGTTCTAGATTCACTGAAATGGTGGTTGTAATATGGTTATATCTACTAATAAAACATGTTTTCTGGAAAAGAAAAAATGGGTCTATTTTCCTGTTAAAGAGCTATGAATACTTAAGAAAATAAGGGTATGGTACAAATTTCATTGATTATATAGACATAGAATCATAGAATGTTTTAGGCTGCAAGGGACATCTGGAGGTCATCTAGTCCAACCTCCCTACACAAATAGGGACATCTCTACCTAGGTCAGGTTGCTCAGAGCCCCATCAAGCCTGACCTTGAATGACTCCAGGGATGGGGCCTCCACCACCTCTCTGGGCAGCCCATTCCACTGATCTATCACCCTCATGTTAAAGAACTTTTTTCTAATATCCAATCTAAATCTATCCTTTCCTAGCTTAAACCATTACTTCTGGTCCTATCGTTACAAACCCTTTTGAATAGACCTTCCCTTGCCTTCCTGTAGGTCCCCTTCAGGTACAGGAAGGTCACTGTAAGGTCCCACCAGAGCCTTCTCTTCTCCAGGCTGAATAGCCCCAACTCCCTCAGCCTGTCTTCATATAAGAGATGCTCCATTCCCCTGATCATTTTGGTGTCCCTCCTCTGGACACGCTCCAATATGTCCACATCCTTCTTGTGGTGGGGG